>JAHRHZ010000054.1:113533-207527 GCA_024137785.1 Ginglymostoma cirratum
TGTATCAGCCTGCCATGAAGAACCTTGCCTAAGACCTTGCTAAAGTCCAGATACAGATAGACAACATCTACCACCCTGCCCTCATCAATTATCTTTGTCGATTCCTTAAAAAACTCAATCAACTTTGTGAGACATGACCTTCCCTGCACAAAGTCATACTGCCTATCACGAATAAGTCCATACTTTTCCAAATGTGAATAAATCCTATCCCTAAGAACCTTCTCCAATAATGTCCCACCATTGACATAAGAGCTCGCTGGCCTCTAATTTCCTTGATTATCCCCATTGTCCTTATTAAACAAAGGATGAATGTTGGCTATTCTCCAGCCATGGAGACTTCTCCTGTGACTAAAGAGGATACAAAGATTTTGTACAAGGCTCCAGCAAAGTCTCCCTCAGCATTCTGGGATAGATCCCGTCAGGTCCTGGTACTTGTTTACCTTAATGCTTTTTGAAACACCCAACATCTTTTTTATAAATCAACATGCCCAAGAATATTAACATGCCCTTCCCAAGTCTCATTATCCACTGCGTCCTTCTCTTGTGTGAATACTGATGCAAAGTATTTGTTAAGGACCTCAACCACTTCCCCCGGCTCCACACACACATTCTGTCTTTTGCCCTTAAGTGGACTTGCACTTTCCCTACCTACCTTGTTGCTCCTTTTTTTTATACATATAAAACATCTTGGGATTTACCTTAAAATTGTTTGTCAAAGACATTTCATGCCTCCATTTTGACCTCCTAATTCCTTGCCTGAGTTCTTTCCTGCAATGTTTTTACTCTTTGAGGACTCGCGTGGCCTCATTTCTTTTTGACTAAGTTCTCAGTTTCTCTTGTCATTCTAAGGTTTCTGAACCTTGCCATCCTGTTCCTTCATTTTCACAGGAGCATGGTTGTCCTGAACTCTACTCAACTGGTCTGTAAACAGTTCTCACAAGACAGAGATGTGATATGGTACCCGTTAAACAGCCAAGTCCAATCTACATTCCTTAGATCTGCCTCCAATTTAGTGCTTGCACCCTAGAGACTGTTCTTATCCTCATCCATAAGTAACTTCAAAACTTAGGGAATTATGGTCACTTCCCAAAATGCTCCCCCCACTAAAACTTCAATCACCTGGCCATGCTCATTCCCCAATACTAGGTCTGGCGTGAAATGTGCCTTTGACTCAGCTGAAAGAGAATTCCAGACAGACAACATAGCTGGAACCTGGCCCATGTGACTATTTTCTTTTGGAGAGAAATAGTGGGATGGGGTGACTATTTGGCAGTGTCTTGTGGAAATATACAGCTGTGTTTTGAGAGTAAGAAAAGGAGGGTACTGCTAAAGAAAAGCAGAGGGACCTATTTTTATGTTAACCACCAAGCAGGGGAGTCTTGAGAGTTTGGCTTCTATATGAAAAGAGAGCAACACAGATGTGGGATCTTGAAGATTTGAGCTGGGAATGACTGTGGGACTGTTTCTGCAATGTCACACTTTAGGTTGATATGTAACACTGTAAAAGTCACGATTACAGCACTTTGGAAATCTACTGACATGCTCTCCTCCTTCCAGATGAGGAGATGATCTAGTGTATGTAGGCCAAGAGGGCTTCTATAGCATGTTTTATGCACTGATATCCTTGTTGGTTCTCAGCTGTTGCATGGCGTTTTTGAACTGGAGTGTCATGTTCAAGTTGCGCCAAGTTGGTGACAGGTGATAGAATGTCGTCAAGGGCACTCGCACCAAGGATTGAGTGACAGTTGTGAAGATTCTCACAGTGCTTCTTCAGACTGGTGCTCACTGCGTCTCTGACCTTGATGTGTACCACTCCATCCTTAGTTCTTCTTAGTTCTTAAAGAAAGGAGGTAAGATCAATTGAGGGGTATCCTTGCTGTTTGGCACATAGAAAGTTATTGAAAATATCTCCCTAGTTGGACAACTTTTTTTGTATTTTAAAAAAACACCCTGGATACGTCTTAAACTCCCCGTAACGTCCAAGCCCTGGCACTAAACGAGTCTCAGTCAATATAGAGGAGGTTAAAATCACCCACCACAACAACCCTGTTGTTTTTACATTTTTCCATAACCTGTCCACATTTCTGTTCCTCTATCACTTGATGGCAGTTGGGAGACCTGTAATACAATCCCATTGAAGTGATTGTGCCCTTCCTATTTCTAAGCCCTACCCATATGACCTTGCCATATGACCCCTCCAAAGTATCCTACTTGAGTATAGTTGTGACAGTCTCCCTTATCAGTAACACCCCACCTCTTTCGCATCCCTGAAGAAGGGTCTTGGCCTGAAACGTCAGCTTTCCTGCTCCTCTGATGCTGCTTGGCCTGCTGTGTTCATCCAGCTCTACACCTGTTATCTCTTTTGCATCCCTATCTCACTTGAAACATCTAAATTCCAGAATGCTAAACAATTCTCAATCCATGCTGGTATATTCCTATCAATCCCATGCGCTTGATTTTGCACAATAACATCTTAACGTGGGGGCTTTCTGCAAATCCAAATACACACCCATTGGTTTTCCTTCATCTGTTCTACAAATGATGCCCTCAAAACATTTTAGTATATTTGTGAAATAGTAATGTCACTGGGCCTGCACTCCTGTACCCAGTCCAATGCACTGCAAATATAGGTTTGAATCCCACCATGGCAGTTGGTGAAATCTGAATTCAGCTCAAAAAAATTCTAGAATAAAGAGCTGATGTAAGGGTGACCATGTAACTACTTTCAATTGTCATTAAAAACACATGATTCACTGAAGAAATCTGCCAGCCTTGCCTGACGATAGCAAATCTGAAATAAAAACTGGAAATGTTGAAAAAGACTCTGTAGACTTGGCAGTATCTGTTTAAAAATGGAGCATGAACATTTTGATTCCAGTGTGACTCTTATTTGAAATTCCATTCTCCCTGGGCTGGCTGACATGTGACTGCAGAGCCACAGCAATGTGGTCGACTCTTAATTGCTTCTTGCCTAGCCAGCAATGCCTATAGATATTTTCAAACAACCTTTTCGGACATGTTATAACACACCTCTGAAGCAGGTGGAATTGTAACTAGAGCCTTCTGGTTCAAACATAGGAGCAGTACCAGGTATCGGAGAAGCCACCCCTGCACCCCGCCCCCCCAAAAAAAATCAATGTCCATATTCCCTGAACGAATCCAAAAGATATATTGATATTTTCAAAATGTCATGTTCTCACATCCATTCAATAGACTGCAGCTATTTTCCTTACTACTAATATTAGGCTAATCAGTCTAATTCAGAATTTCATCCTCTGTCCTGCTTTTAAGCAGCGGGGTTACGTTTCTATCCTCCAGTCTGCTGGGACAGTTCCAGAATGTATAAAAGATTGAAAGATGACAACTAAAGCATGCAGAATTAAGGTGATTGATTTTTTTTTGCCGAAGAAGACATGAGGAAAAATTTTTCATTACATTGGGTTGCAATCTGAAATGCACTGGTTCAAAGGCTGGTGAAAGCGATTTCAACATTAATATGCAGTAGTAATATAGAAATTGAATTAGATCAGTACCTAAAGGGATAAAAGTTAGAGGGCTCTAGGAAAAGAGCAAGGGAGTACTGTTAATTGATTTTCCGATCCAAAAAATTAGCAAAGGCACAATAGGCTGTGTGGTAAAGTCCTACACTCACTGCATCATCCTATAATTTCATTAGATCAGGAAGTAAAGCCGTTGTAGGCTCAGGGAAATTAGCATTATGAGACAAGAGGAGCTTTTTACTTGCTGTACTTTATTAATTATAAGAGAAAACTGAAAAATCTACCAGTTGATATACAAATACATGTGATCAGTTCACATCAAAAATTTGCCGACTGTATTTCCAGTCTGCACTGAGTTGGTTGGACTTTGAGGGAGGGTCTGTGAGGAGCAGCATTTGGGTTTCTGCTCAGTATCCAAGTTGAAGAGTGCAAAAATTTGAGTGCAAGGTGAGTATGACATGCCCGACAGGATGGTATCATCTTTTGACACGCATGGAGTAAATGGGCATTCCAGTGAGATACGAAAGAAATGTCAGAAGTTATGGAACTAGAATCCCAACGACTTTTGTTTTGTCAAAAGCTTAACTGGTATACTGTATCACAGTTAAATCAGTGCTTAAAGCATTCCAAAAGTCAAATAACTGAACAGGTATTCCTCAGTTTTAAAAATGCCATTTTGTTTCCAAATCTTTTTGGATTTGCAACAGATATTAATAATGTAATTTGTTGCCTGGGTTTTCAGAGAAAAGTAGGTCAGTCATGATCTCATTGAATGTCAAAGCAGGCTCGAAGGGCCGATTGGCCAATTTGTGCTCTGAAGTCGACGTTCAAGCCTCCTCCCACCTTATTTCATTATACTTTGTCTGTGTCCAAAGTCATCTTTCCTTTCTTTCTCATATACATTATTTCATTTCAGCTGTATTTATTTATACTTGTAAGGTGTCAGCCATCGCTCAGTTGTTAGTCTTCTTGCCATTGAGTTGCAAGACTCTGGGTTCAACTCCTGCTCGGCCTTGAGCACAAAAATCAAGGATGATACTCTAGTGCAACACAGGGAATATTGGAGATACGAAAACGGAAATTGCTAGAAAAGTTCAGCAGGTGTGGCTGCATCTGTGGAGAGAAATCAGAGTTAACGTTTCCGGTCCAGTGACCCTTCCCCAAAACTCTAATGCATAGGTCGAGTGCAGGTAAAAGGCCAGAGGGAGAGGTCCAGGAGAATGCTGGAGGTGGGCAAAGAGGTGTTGGTATAGGAAGAGGACCCAGATCCAAAGAAATGGGCGTGGAAATGAAGCTGATGGAAGAACAGTTCAACGTCATGTTAATGCCCAAAATTCATTAAGGTGGGGGCACAGGGAAAAAAACTGAGTCCTTTGCTGCGTGCAGAATATTCAGTATCAGAGAACGGAAGGTCGGGGGATAGGAAATACACGAAAGGAGTTGGGAGAGAGGATGGAGTCAGAGGAAAAGGGAGAGGAGGAAGATTTCAGAGTGGCTGTGGGTATCTCTGAGTTGTTTCATCTTGTGCCTGAAAGGAAAAGTCTTCTTGTTAACATGTCAAACGAGCCAGAGGATGAAGTGGAACTCGAGAGCTGTTCTGTTCTGAGCCATCGTGAAGCATGCTGTTGGAGAGAGAGGTCGAGATTGTGTATATCACAACACATGGCACTTGGTGTGGATCTCAGGATGTGGCGAGAACAGCAGTCTGTGGAACGTTTGAACATCATGGGCATATCTATGATTCTGGGTGGATTCAAAAACACAAAGTATGAAACTTGAGTTGGAATCCATGTGTGGTGAGTCTGAGCTGGAGGCAGTTACTGAGGACTGTGATGTGGCAGTGGAAACTGGTTTTGGCAAACACCTTGTCTAATACCAGGAGCGACAGCAAAATTAATGACAGAGGGCAAGAAAAAGATTGGAATGGAAATTGTGTCGGAGAAAGGAGCAGAACTTCATCAGGAAGAGATGTGGCATTGAGCTAAATACTAGATAAAAACCAAAAGAACTGATGATGCTGGAAGTGAGAAACAGAAACAAACAGAAATTGCTGGAAAAGCTAAGCGGATCTGGCGGCATCTGCGGAGAAAATATTGCAAGTGCTGTCTTTCAGGTCAGACAGTAAATCAGGGCTCTACCTACCAGCAACACCAACACCCCACAAGTGAATTTTTTAAATGTTGTCATCGTCTTGCGTAGTATCTCAAGGCTAAGGATGCCTTTCTTTCAGTGAAGAATGTGAATCTAATATTGTTCTGTTCAATCTGCCATGTATGGAGCAGGTTATGGTGCTGTTTGAGGAGATGGGTGGAGCACTCGGACTTTTGCACACTTCCTCCACTGTTCGTGTTTGGCTTCCAACTGTGCCTGACAGAGATGCTAGAGGTGGTTGCTACTTTATGCAGATGCTACTTCTCCAGTTAGACAGTCTTTAGCAAGAGATTCTTACAAATCATTTGGGGTGTTGCGTTTTTCTCCAAGAAGCTTTTGAGGATGTTGTTAATGTTTTCCCTGCTGTCCCGGTAACTATATGTAGTGACAAAACTTTGAGTGGAGAGCTTGTTTTGTAACTCTAATGTCAGTCATGTTGATGTTATGGCCCATCCAGCACAGCTGAAGACCTCAGTGCTAGAAATCTTAGCCTGTGAGAGAAAACTGTTTTGGGGCGCCTGTCCTGCCATTGAATTCACAGGATTTCACAGAGACATTGCTGGCGAACTTTCTGTAGGGGTTTGAGATGGTCACTGGACCTTGTCCGTAGTTCTAACAAATGTGATCAGGCTGACGCCACAAGTGCCTGTCGGCCTTGAGCTTGGTACCAGATTTGAGATCTTTATCTTCAAACACTGCTGTCCAGATGGCAGAAGGCCTCACTGACACAATTGAGGTGATGTTAAATTTAGTTGTCTATGCCTGCTCTCACTGAAAAGAAATGAGAATTGATTCACATTGCCAATTTTTAAAATTCACTAGTCAGACGTGGGCGTCACTGGCTGACCAGCATTTATTGTCTGCTCCTTGAGAAGATGGTGGTGAGCTGCCTCTTTGAACCACTGCAGTCCACGTACCGTAAGTTGATTTCACTGTTCTTGGGAAAGAATTCTAGGATTTTGACTGGCGGGAGAGGTCTGGAAAAGGATATTTGTCTTAAACTAAGGCCCTTGGCTTGGCAAAAACGTTGCTGAGCTCAGTCGCTGAGAGTATGCATGTGCAAGCATTGTATCGTGGTAGTGTTATGGTGCAGTAAGACACCATTTGCCCATCATGCACTGGTTCATTAAATGAGCATCTTCACTTTGTATGCTTACTGCAGTTTGATGACAGAGGCTGGGTTGGTTCTGGATTGGAGATGATGCAGGTTGAACAGATTCCTGCTCTTCCTGAAGAGAAGAGCCAGTGGCTCAGTGGTTAGTACAGCGCCAGGGACCCGGGTTCAATTCCAGCCTCGGGCGACTGTCTACGTGGAGTTTGCACATTCTTCCTGTCTCTGCATGGGTGTCTGCTGGGTGCTCCGGTCTTCTCCCAAGGATGTGTAGGTTAGGTGGATTAGCCACAGGAAATGTGGTATTACAGGGATCGGGTAGGATGGTGTGTCTGGCTGGGATGTTCTTTGGAGAATCAGCATGGACTTTTTGGGCCAGATGGCCTGTTTCCGCACCATAGGGATTCTTCAGAGCTATGGATCTTCTATAGAAGAGCCACTCCAACAGGGATATGAGATGGAGTATCACAATGACATATTGTTCAGTTGTGAAATTATCAAATAATTGGCTGATCACTTTTCAACATTAGTTTTTCTTGCATTGTCAATAATTTTGACATTTATTAAACTGAACAATTGAAAACTGAAAATTTTAGCCAGCCTTTCATACACTCGGAGCAATACAGAAATGTGGAATTACATTTGTCAACAGTAACAGCGGGCAGATGCCCTGTAGGATTACTTAATGAGAGTTGGAGAACATACATTTCTGACAAGTGGGATATTCCATACACATTCTGGAGAAGAAAATGCTAAAAAGGGGAATTATGTTGGTGCGGGAATTAAGTGTTCATTATGAAGCATATGAGATCATGAATTTATAACAGTGCTGATGTTTATTGTTGAAAGACTTTGAGGGAAGCAGCAGCATGGTCGTGGTGTATCTTGATGAGTAAACCAGAGACCCAGACTAATATACGTGCATTTAACTCCTCACTGGAGCAGGTAGTGAATTTTGAATTCAACCAGTAAACCTGGAGTTAAAGATTTGCAAACTGTTAATGGGGAGCTCATTATCAGTTATTATTGAAGCCCATCTGGTTAACTAATGTCTTTTCTGGGAGGAAATCTAGTATCCTTACCTGGTATGGTCTGTATGTTATTCCAGATCCAGAGCTGTGTGGTCAGTTCTTAACGGTCCTCACTCACCTGTCAAGCTACCTCAAAGTTTAAAGGAAGGAGTGAAACCTAGTACTGACAGAAATGATAATGACAAACTCAGCCCTGTCAACCTCAAATGTACTCCTTACCAGCATCAGATTAGTCAAGCAGTACTTGACGTACTTGCTCCATCACGTTAAAGAGAGAACCGCAGACACGATCTTCATGTATCTACTGTCCCACAGATCCACGTAAGTTATGACAGTTTCATATAATCAAGGGAAACTTGCCTGAGAGTCTTCAAAATTGACTCTGGATCCCATGGACAAGGAAACTGCCTGCTGATTGCCACTTAACCCTCTTCCTGCATTGTTGCATGGTCAGTATCCTGAAATGATTTTACATGTAGCATTGTAGGTGTAGCAACACCCAAGGACTGCACGGTTTAAGAAGGCAGTTCATCAGCACCTTCTCGAAGGTAATTGGGATGTGCAATAAATGTTGAGACACCATCCTTCACCTGTGTTTCTGTAATCTTCATGATCATAAAATTAAAATACCATTAACAGGAGATATATTGAGGTCAACAGCAGGATACCTGATCGTTTGCCTGTTTGGTTATGAGCTTATCTGGTTCTGGATCTAAGGGTTCCTGATGAGGGTGATGAAAACGATTTATTTCAGAATAAGGGGTGAGGATTCATGTGCTGTTCAAAATTAATGACCAATGATTTCAGTGCATTTTTCTGTGGCGTATTATTGTGAATACACTAAATAAACGCAGTGACAAGTCATATCTTAAACTATCACATACAAATTCAATAACGCAGCTGGGATTGAGTTGTGAAAAAGAAAAGCTTGCATTTATTATTGTAGCTTCCATGACCACACAACATCTAACCTTTCTAACGACTAGAATTACATAACTTGTTTCCACACTGCATTTTCTCTTTGGCCCATCCAGTTGTTTTTAACCCCTATGCGATCAGTGTGTGGAATGAACCGTATTCTTACTAGTGCTGCAGTCCTTGTGATGGCACTTGCATAATGATGATTGGTCATCAAATCTAGAAGATGAGCACAGTGGTGATAAAGGATAGGTGATGGAGTTGCCACATCTGACTGGTGCAGCAAGCTGAAAATAAAACCCCACTTTTTCCAAAATTGTCACAAAGGTTAAAGACTTTGCCAAAGTGCACAGAAACGCCTCAATATACCTGTCTGTTAAATTGAAGTGAACAAAAATCATGGATCAGGTTTCTGGACTTAACAATGGCTATTTATTGCAAATAAATAGATTCTAGCTACAAATCAACAACAATGAACTGTCGACAAAGTTAAAGCTAACCCTATCCGAAAACCTGCCTACACACGTAAACAGAGAAAAAGGTAATGCGTTTGGTGTTATGGGTGAAGGGCAAAAAAAAACTTGAAGTAGTTTAATGACCTCTGTCCATAGAAATGGTCCTTTTGTTTCCAGGACAAGGCACAGTAATTATTGTAAAGTCAGAAAGATGGCAAACAATTTGCAAGCGGGGACCTCCCTCAGACTACAGCTAATTTATGAGATTGCTTGAGGGAGAATTGATCATTGGAATATTATGGGTAATTCGTTTGCTTCTCTATCAAAGAATACTGTTTGATCTTTTACATCTACTTGATAGGACAGACTGGAACTCCATTTCCTATCACATGAGATAAATAGAGAAGATTGGCATCTGGAATGATGCAGTGTAACCTCAACAATGCACTGAAGTGTCAACTTTGATTTCTTTTAACAGTTCTGCTAGCCACTTGTCCACTTTCTGTATGTATGCACAAAACTTCTTTACCCTCTGCCGGTCTTGAAGCAGAAAGTGCACACTGTGCATTTGTCTATATTGCAGACTGTGCATGCTTTTTGTACTGCAAATGTGTATTCTGTCATGTTCACAAATTGTGAGAATCACAGGTTGAGGTTTTCAGGCAATGTGACTTCACTGTACTTGAGCATGGGAATGGAACTTGAACCAACAATCCTCTGACAGAAATGAGTACTGTAAACTGAACCATAGCTGATAGTTGAATCCATTTCACTCCTTTCCTCTCTGTTGGAACGGTGAAGGGACTTGAACTAAATTGATATTTTTCAAGATACTTGTATAATTATCTATCAATGGCAGTGATTTGGTTAAAAATATCAGTCAAGACCCAAGAACCATATGTGTGGATCCAACCAGGCTTCAAGTTGTTTTAGATCTGCTGTATAATGATGCAGGTTTAAAAAAAAAATGTCAGAGTAAAAGATCCTCTCAGATATAGTGACCATAACATAGTAGAATTTAGCTTCCAGTTTGAGAAGAAGGAACTTGAGTCAGAAACAACTATGCTAAGTTGAATGAAGGCAGAACTGGCTGGGGTGGACTGGAAAGGGAGCTGAGGGGCAAAAATGGTTAAGGATTAATGGCACGTGTTTAAGAAAATATTTCATGGCTTACAGGAGAGACTTATTCCAGTGAGTAGGAAGGGAATAAGCAAATCATGGTTAACCAGGTAATGTTGCAAAGGTTAGTGGTAAACCAGAGGTCTGGAGAAGTTCTAAAAACCAACAAAAGACAACCAATGAAGTAATGAGGGAGAAAACGAACTTTGAAATTAAAATTATGGTAATACAAAGATGGGAGCAAAAGCTTCTTTAAATATATAAGAATGAAAAGAGAATGAGGCTGAGGGCAGCGCAGTGGCTCAGTAGTTAGCACTGCTCCCTGAAAGTGCCAGAGACCAAGGTTCGATTCCAGCCTCGGGTGACTGTCTATGTGGAGTTTGCACACTCTCCCTGTGTCTCTGTGGGTTTCATCCAGATGGTCCTGTATCCTTCCACAGTCCATAAATGTGCAGTTGAGGTGGATTGGCCATGCTGAATTGCGCATAGTGTCCAGGAGTATGTAGGTTAAGTGGATTAGCCATGGGAAATGTGGGGTAGGGGATTCTGAGTGGGCTGTTGTTCAGAGGGTCAGTGTAGATCCAATGTGCAAACTCCACACAGGCAGTTGCCTGAGGGTGGAATCGAACCCGGGTTGCTGGCACTGTGAGGCAGCAGTGCCACCCCAAAATGCTTGGATCAACAGAGGGAATGGCAGGAAACAGCACTGAGAGTGGGATTTTTGATTGCCCCCTTGCTACCTAGTGAACTCTGCTCTTTCGCTGGCTAATATGCTTGCAGAGTACCTTGAGATTCTCCCTAATTTTACCTGCTAGTCTTTTTTCATGTCCCCTCTTTGCTCTCTGAATTACTTAAGATTCCCTCTTGTTCTTTTTATACTATGTTCACCTCTGTTGAGTTGTTCCTGTTAAAAGCCCTTCTTTTCCTGAGTATCCAGTCCTAAATATTCTTAAACATTCAGGATTCTCTAGGTTATTGCTTCTACATTTCATCATAAAGTGAACATGTTGGGCTTATACTCTCCCTACTTTATTTTTGAATACCCCCACTGTCCTGCTGTAGGTTATACTACAAGTAGCTGTTCCAAGTCCACTTTGGGCAGATCCTGTCTTATTTTAATAAAATATGCCTGCCTCCAATCCACACCCCTTTTTGTTTTGCAGACCAACACTTTGCATTCCCATAACAAACTTGAATTATACCATATTGTGGTTATTCTCACTAAAATGCTCCCCACTGCCACCTTAACAACCTGTCCTGCTCTGTTCTGCAGAATTAGGTTAGGTTCTGAGCCATTGTTGGACCTTCTACGTGTTGACATAAAAAAACTGTCCTGTTTATATTTCAACAAATCCTCCTCCTCTTAACCCTTTACACTATGTCTATCCGATTTAATGCTTGGGAAGTTAAAATTTCCTACCATAATCACAGTTGTTATTGCACATCTTAGTGAATCATCTGCATATCTGCTTCTCCATTGCCCACTGATCACTTTGGCTACATTGTAGACCCTCAAACAATATGATTTCCCCTTTTTATTCCTTAGCTTTACCCGTAAAACTTCATTTGTAGACCCTTCGAAGATATCATCTTGGAATAGCTAACTCCTTAATCTTGCAACACAACCTCCTTTTACACCCCTGTCTTGCACGAAGACCCTGCACCCAAGAATGTTAAGTTTCCAGTCCCTGACCAAATTCCTGTGATGGCAATAATATTGCAATTCACCATATGAATCCATCACGTTACCTCATCTGCCTGACCTATAATATGCTTGGCATTAAAGTAGAGGCCATCCAGCCTCACTTTTTTCTTATTTGAATCTAAACATATGGTTGAATTCTCTCTGTCTTGGTTTTACTACATAGCTGCGTTTGCTGACACAACGCCTGCAAGTTATGTATTGCTTTAAATTACATGTGCACAGATTGGAGGTGGATTCGGTTGAGCTGCCGTGGTTGGGTGAAGAGATCAGGAAATGGGGGAGGGGAGTAAGAGGCAGGGGGAGCAGAAAGGGGGACAGAGGGGTCTTCCAGGATCCGTGGCCCCAGGCCCTTTTGCACCACCACTTCCTAGACCCTGAGATCCTGAGACCCCAAGACCACCTTGCACCTCTTTTTTTGGGATGCTTTTTGCAGTTGGATATTTGACTTTGATTACGAAGCATTTTTGAGAAGGGTTGTAAACCCTGAACTTGCAGATTTTCCCAACAATGTTTGCTCAGTACAATAACCAAAGAAAGGCCTTCTGTGACCTTTTTTGGCTTGGGACTTGAGGTTGCATGATAGATGTTCTGAAAGCCAGATGTTGTACACTAAGTGATAAGGAATTTTCTTGTCTCCTCATGTAGTCAGGTTTATCAAGTCATCACTTGGTGCAATGAACCAAATCATCAAGTGATGTCTGGGCTCAGTTGTTTTCCTGCGATGAGTCTCTTCATCCCAACATGGGTAACAGCTTGAAAAAGTCTGCTTGGAGCTCCTGAGCTATTGCAGAAAAGTCTCCTGTAATCACTAAACCCAAATTGTAAGCGTGCATGTACAAACATTTGGAAGGGGAACTGGGGGCCTGATTGTACTAGGGTGGTGAACAGGACTTTAAAACTAGAAAGTGGAGAGAAAGGGAAGGGTAAAACTCCAAGAAGTATAATGGCCAAAGGGAAACAAAGCATTAGGTTAACATCCGTGGAGGCAGATTCAACTGTGTGGAAAAATATGAAAAAAAGGTAAAGCAAGGAGAACTGAGGAAAAATTATTAAAATCTCCAGGACACAAAATAGGACAGAGTGTTTGGAGAGGGTTTGGAATCTAACAGCAAGTACGTCAGATAAAGGGGTGACAGTGAGAAGAGTGATGGTAACTACAGGACTGAATGCACGCAGTATACGAAATAAGGGAAACAAGTTTGATATTGAGATTGGCAGGTATGATGTGGTGGGCAAGGGGTCAGGACTGGGAGCTAACTAGCTAATGATGTACAACCTATTGAAAAGACAGACAGGTGGGTAGGGGAATGCGATTGCCTTATTAGTGAGCAATGAAATTAAATCGATAGCAAGAAACGACATGGGATCAGATGATGTAGGATCTGTGTGGATAGAATTGAGGAACCGCACAGATAAGAAAACCATAATACGCGTTACATACAGGCTTCCAAACAGTAGTAAGGATGTGGAGCACAAGAGACACCAGGAGATAGAAAAGGTGTGTAAGCAAGGCAAAGTTACAGTGATCATGGGGATTTGAATATGCAGGTGCACTGGGGAAATCAGGTTGGTAGTGGATTGCAAGGAAAGCAATTTGTGGAATGTCTATAAGGATTTTTTTTTTTTTGGAGCAGCATGGGGTGGAGCCCACTAGGGGAAAAAAGGAAATTCTGGATTTAATGATGTGCAATGAGGCAGACTCGATAAGGGAGCTTAAGGAGAAGGAACCCTTAAGAGACAGTCACCATAATATGTTGGAATTTACTTTGTATTTTGAGAGGGAGAAGCTGGAATTAGTTGAATAAAGGCAACTACAGAGGCAGGAGGGAGGATCTGGCCAGAATTCACTGGGTGAGGAGCCGAAGCAGGAAAGACAGTAGAACAGCACTGGCAGGAGTTCCTGGGAGTAACTAGGGAGACAGAGCAAAAATTCATTCCCTAGTCAAAAGAAGCATACTAAAGGGAAGGTGAGGCAACCATGGCTGACAAGGGAAGTCAGCAACAGCATAAAAGCAAAAGCAAAAGAGAAAGCATATAATGCAGCAAAGAGCAGTGGGAAGGCTACAAAGACCAACTGAGGCCAACTAAAAAAGAAATAAGGCAGGAGATGATTAAATATGAAAGTACGCTTGCAGTAATAAAGAAGAAGATTGCAAGAGTTTCTTTAGATATATAAAGGATAAAAGAAAGGCAAAAGTAAACATTGGGCCGCTGGAAATCGACACTGGAGAAGTAGAAGTAGAAGTGTGGAGCTTAAAAAAAAGAGGAACTGAACAAGTGCTTTGTGTTAGTTTTAAGGGCAGAAAATACGAGTAACATTCCAAAAATTTGAGAAATGGGGGGAGAAAGATGAGTATGGTGGCCATCATCAAGGAGAAGGTGCTAGAACAACTAAAAAGTCTGAAAGTGGTTAAATCACCTGGACCAGATGGATTACTCCCCCAGAATTCTGAAGGAGAGAGCTGGAGAGATAGAGGAGGTATTAGTGGTGATCTTTCAGGAGCCACTGAAATCAGGTAGGGTCCCAGCAGAGTGGAAAATTGCTAATGCCACCCCCCTGTTTAAGAAGGGATTAAGGCAAAAGACAATAAATTACAGGCCAATTAACCTGACCTCAGTCGTTGGTAAGATTTTGGAATCCATCATAAAGGATGAGATTTTTGAATACTTGGAATTGCATGGTAAAATAGGGCCAAGTCAGCGTGGTTTCATCAAGGGGAGGTCATGCCTGACAAACCTGTTACAATTCTTTGATGAGGTAATGAGCAGATTAGACAAAGGAGAGCCAATGGATGTTATCCACCTGGACTTCCAGGAGGATTTGACAAGGTGCTGCAGAAGAGGCTGCTGAGGAAGATAAGGGCCCATGGTGTTAGAGGCAAGGTACTAGTATGGATAAACGATTGGCTATCTGGCAGAAAGTAGAGTGTTGGCATAAAAAGGTTTTTCTCAAGGTGGCAGCCGGTGACTAGTGGTGCAAGGGTCAGTGTTGGGACCACAGCTTTTCAGTTTACACATTAATGATCTAGATGAAGGAACTGAGGGCATTCTGGCTAAGTTTGCAGATGATACAAAGGTGGGTGAAGGGACCGGTAGTATTGAGGGGACAGGGAGGCTGCAGAAGGATTTAGACAGGTTAGGAGAATGGACAAAGAAGTGGCAAATGGAATACAGCATGGGAAGGTGTGAGGTCATGCACTTTGGTAGGAACAATACAGACATAGACCGTTTTCTAAATGGGGACAAAAGTTCAGAAATCTGAAGTGCAAAGGGACTTTGGAGTCCTACTCCAGAATTCTCTTAAGGTAAAGTTGCAGGTTGAGTCAGTAGTTAGGAAGGCAAATACAATGTTGGCATTTATTTCGAGATAATTAAAATATAGAAACAGCGATGTACTACTTAAGCATTATAAAGCTTTGGTCAGACCACATTTAGAGTATTGTGAGCAATTTTGGCCCCCATACCTCAGGAAGGGTGTACTGGCCCTGGAGCAGTTCCAGAGGGGTTCATGAGAATGATCTCGGAAATGAAAGGCTTAACATAAGAGGAACATTTGAGGATTCTGGGTCTGTACTCAATGGAGTTTAGAAAGATGAAATTTGAAATGTAAAACTTACGGAATACTGAATGGCCTGGACAAAGTGGATGTTGGGAAGACATTTCCATTGCCAGGAGACACTAGGACCTGAGGACACAGCCTTAGAATAAAGGAAAGACCCGTTAGAATGGAGGTGAGGAGAAATCTCTTCAACCAAATAGTGTTGAATCTATGGAATTCATTGCCACAGAAGGCTGTGGAAGCCAGGTTATTGAGAATATTTGAGATTGAGATAGACAGGTTCTTGATTGTTATAGGGGCCAAAATTTACAGGGAGAAGGCGGGAGAGTGCTTATGAGAAACATATCAGCCATGATTGAAAGATTGAGCGGAATGGCCAGATTCCTGCTGCTGTGTCTTATGGTCTTATGACCTGCTTTCAGAATCCGGCAACTTGCTGTCTAATCTCACACTAAAATAAACCAGGTATTCGTGGATGCTGAAGGTCATAAAATTGTGTCTCCAGGAGTCAGGGTCGATAAAAGAATTTGGGTAACAAGTAGAACAGACTGCCACGTGAAGTCTTGTGTCCGCAGTTTGACATTTTACTGATGTTCATCATTATGTAACATAACTTAAAATTGCTGGTTTTGTGAACTCTCACTCTGCAAAATGTGTGATCTTTTTCAAAAAAAGACTGATGGCACAGTGGGCTACTACGTAGGTTTTTGTGCTTCACATCAATGGGATTAATGGTATTGGGAGTGCACAGTCCATAATTATAAATGTGTTTAAATAAAAACTTAAATGATACAAGTTGTTTGGACATTTGCTGGAATGAAAAGGGTTTTTAACATGTGGTTTATTGGATAATGAAGTCAACAGTTAAACTGTGGTGGGCATTAAAGACATGCAAAACTTTTAGGGAGACAAGGGATAGGTAACAGGTAGTCCATTTGTCATTCTTAATTGTAGGAAAATATGCCTTTGAAAATACTTATTGTTTGGGAGTGGGGTGTGCTCAGTGTTGATGGTCACAAAGCAACCTGTTCTGGACTTAAGTCTGAAAACAGAATTGCACTTGGTTAAAAGGAAGAAAATCCCAGCAACTACAGCTGTCTCTCTTTCCTCTCCTCTTCTGATAGAAGTTAAAGAGAATCTAATACAAATCTCCAAATAACAATATTTCTGACTAACTTCTAAACTCTGAAAAGTTGATGTGTGACCACATTTGAACAACTTAGATCCAACTTTATTTCAAGTTGAAAAGAAGATTTTCTGCTAGTCTCTGGCTGTCAACAATTTGATTGACAAGAAGCTGGTAAACCAGGAGGGTACTTCATTTTCTGTCCTTTTGTTTTTAGTCCTTTAACCAGCAAGAGTGTTTTCCTTTTGCCATTTTCTTTTTAAACATCATCCCTGCAACGTGTTGTCCTTTATGTTGTGTGTCACTCTGTTTTTGGGGAAAAGGGGATTTAAGTCGTGTTCTAGATTGTAGCTTAGATGTTCATCAGTGTTTGCTGCTTGTTATGATAAACGTATTATTTTGATTTCATTGAAGAAGCTTGGTTAAAAATCTCATTTGATCATGATAGTACAAAAGGGGATTCATTGACCATTTTGATGATTGGAGCAAAACACTTGTACTAATTATAGTGTAGTGGGACTTGATTACCAGCACATTTCCCTCACCTCAGTTAGAACAATGGCTACCAACAGTTTTAAATTCCTAATGTTTCGAATGATAGTAGCTTGGTCGTATAGAACTTGCTCGGGGGAAAATGTGCCACTGAATCTTCTCCGCTTGCACTCATAACATATTCAGTTAGAATACCAAATCTCAAAGAGAACAACAAGTTCAAAGAGTGTACCGGTTAGTTGGTGAGTCGGCTTTGATTAGTAGAGGCATTCCGGTGGAGAGTACGCCAGGGAACATTTAACTGCCAAGCTCTTGCCTGATTTGGCTGTAAACAAGGTAATGCTGATCCCTGAAAGGGTGGCACAGCGGCTGAGTGGTTAGCACTGCTGCCTTCAGCGCCAGAGAGCCAGGTTCGATTCCACCCTCGGGAGACTGTCCATGTGGAGTTTGCGCATCCTCCCTGTGTCTGTGTGGGTTTCCTCCAGGTGCTCTGGTTTCCTCCCACAGTCTAATGACATGCAGGTTAAGCGGACGGACCATGCTAAATTGCCCATAGTGTCCAGGGGTGTGTAAGTTAGGTGGATTAGCCATGGGAAATCTGAGATAACAAGGTGTAGAGCTGGATGAACACAGCAGGCCAAGCAGCATCAGAGGAGCAGGAAAGCTGACGTTTCGGGCCCAGACCCATGGGAAATGCAGGTCTATGGGAGGGTGGGTCTGAGTGGGATGCTTTTTGGAGGGACAGTATAGACTTGTTGGGCCGATTGACATGTTTCCACCTGGTAGGGATTCTATGATTCAATGATGGTCAAAGCATTGGGAGTGCACCAGAATGCATTTTATTTTTATCCAAATAATTGTCCAGTGCCCTCTTGAGTGCCTCAAATGAACTTGCTTTCGCCATACTGACAGACACTGTAATCCATACCCTAACTGCTTGTTGGGTCGAAAGTTTTTTCTCATTTTAGGCTTGCTCCTTTTGTGAATCACTTTAAAATTACTCCCTGTTGTTCCTGTTTCTTTTCACAAGCAGGAAAATTTCTCCTGCTTGCTGGTCATTTTGAAAATCTCTGAGATCTCTTCGCCTTAATCTCTCCAAGGCGAACAGTTCTAATTTTTCCAACCTATCATCACAACTGCAATTTCTTCTCCGCAAACCATTCTTATAAACCATTTCTGCACACACACTCATGTGCTCAATCCTCCCTGTGATGTAGCAGCCAGAACTATGCACAATAGTCCATTTGAGGTCTCACAAGTATCCTATCCAAGGTCAATGAACTTGCTCCTCTTCTCTATGCCTCTACTAATAAAGCTGAGAATACGGTCTGCGTTTTACCAGTCCTGCAACCTTTGCTCACCACCACCTTCTCAAGGGCAAGTAGGGACAGGCAATAAATGCTAGCCAGCCAGCGATGCTCATGTCCCATGAATGAATGAATAATGATCTGTGGACCCCCTATTTAATATTGACTTTCAAAGTTCTTCCTGCCAGAGTGAATCACTTTCCCTGTATTTAACCTAAGTACCACCTGTCAGCACAGTCCATGAACCGGTCCATACCCTTGGAGATCCAAATGTCATCCTTGCAATTTACAGTTCTTTCAAATGTTGTGTTATCTGTAAATTTTGAAATTGTCCCCTGAATACCCAAATCTAGATCATAAGAGTATATCAGGAAAACCGAAGGTCCCAATATTGACTATCAGGGAACTGGTTTACAAACCTTCCTCATTTCCAAAAAATATCTATTGACCATTAATCTTTGTTTCCTAACACTCAGCCAATTTTGTATCTACATTTTATTTCACGACCTATAACTTTCCTCAAGTCTGTTGTATGGCACTTTTAATACTTTCTGAAAGTCCATTTCTTCAACAGTATTACCCTCATTGACCCTTTCCTCTCCAGAAAACTGGAACAAGTTTGTTAACCACAATTTCCCCTTCAGAAATCCAGTCAAACTCTGTAACCAACCGACATTTTTTGTGTGAACACTAATTCTGTCTTTAAAAGTTGTTTCTAGAAGCTTACCCACCTTTGAAATTAAATTAACTCATCTTTGATTGCTCGCCTTATCTTTGCAATCTTTTCTTGAACAGTGCTGTGATGTTTGCAATTTTCTCATCTTCTAACACCTTCCCCAAGATGAGGGAAACAGAAAGATTTGTGGCTCGTGCATCTGTAATTGCCACCCTCACTTCCTTTAAAATCCTTAGGTGCATCATATTAGGGGCAGCATGGTGGCTGAGTGGTTAGCACTGCTTTCTGACAGTGCCAGGGACGTGGGTTCGATTCCACTCTCGGGTGACTATCTGTGTGAGTTTGCACATTCTCCCCATGTCTGCGTGTGTTCCTCTGGGTGCTCTGGTTTCCTCCCACACGTGGGAGTTAGGTGGATTTGAACGTGCTAAAATTGCCATGTAGTGTCTAGGAATGTGTAGGTTAGATGTGTTAGCCATGGAAAATAAAGGGTGGGAGCTGGGTCTGGGTGGGATGTTGTTCAGTGGGTCAGTGTACACTTGTTGGGCGGAATAGCCAGTTTCCATACTGTAGGGACTCTATGGTCTGATCCCAGTGCCTTGTCAACTTTAGGTATCAACAGTGTATCTAACACTAGAACTTCATCAAGTTTGACCCCTCCTAGTTTTTCCTCTGTCTCTATGGCATGGGTGGCATCACCTTTTGTGAAAGCAGTTGCACGGTGTTCATTTCAGACCTGAGTCTTGCACTGTGCCTCTAGATGTAAATCCCCTTTTTGGTCCACAATTGGCCCTGTTCCTCCTTTTACCACTCTTACTGTTTACATGCCTCTAGAAGACTTTAGGACACTCTTTTTGTCAGCTGCCAGTCCTTTCTGATAAGTTCTCTTTACTTGTCTTAATTGCATTTCCACCTAGTCTCCGAGTTTTCGGTATATCTCCTTTGTTCTCAGTTTTATTTTCTATATGACATTTGTCATGTGCATACTTTTCCTTTATTGAGACTAGGTTTTCTTCAAACAGAATGACCAGTGACCTAAGGATGTTAATTTTGTGACCACCTACAGTACTTTGATCTCACAGCTTAGCTATCGAAGGAGAATATCTTAAAAACCTTGATCAAATAGCCCTAGAACACTTTTTAAAATTCCAAGGTAAGAAACCTGTTTGTTTAATCATGTTCTGTAATTTAATCCTTGGAGTCCAGGTACCTGGCTTTTTGTTCCACCATTGAATTAATTATTGAATACCATGAATGGTTGAGGACCTCAGGACAGATCCTTGCAGGACACCAAGTCATATGCTGCGAAATGAATTAGCTGGCCATTAATCCTGCACTGCCTTCTGCCCTTCAGCAATTTTCAAACAAGCTGGACACTGTTTACATTGCTGAATATAGATATGTTTTCAAAGCTGTTCTTTCACTGATCAGCACATATGCAGAAATGCCAAGTTTCAAAATCACAAAAACATGTACCACAGAAGAAGAGGCGTGTTAATTGGTTGGCAAATTGACAGTGACTTATTGAGTGAACCATGGTGAAAGCAATAGAGCACCATATATTTTCTACGCTCCTGGATAATTCAAATAGGTGGAATACTTAAATATATTCCTCCTTGTTTTCAGAAAACAGGCCACTGAATCAATGTGTGTTGTGTTAATAAGCCATGCCACAAGCTTCACTGGTTTGCCTTGAGTTAGTTATTCGTGTGGCTGTTGACACAAACAAGATTGTTCAGCAAGTGTTGTCTATTCATGGAATTACTTTGAACAATCAGTGTTTTTGTTGGACTTTGCAAGCACCCTTCAGATTGAGATTATTAGCACTGAAGGACGTTATTAGTTTAAGAAATTTAATGGTGTGAATATAAAGTGGCTAATTCTTCTCATTAGAATGCCAGTGATGAGAAGGTGTTACTTTAAAATGAACACTAAAATGCAGAAAGAAACGCATTGCTTAATTGAATCACTGGAGCGTGGGACAAGGAGAGTTTGGGTCACGAATGAGTGAATCTCTGATGGAAAATTTAAAATATATATGAACAAATGATTTACAAGGATGTGGATTTCATTGCAGATTCAGCAATGAGACATGCTGAACTGTATGGTTTGCTCCTCTGGCCCCTGGTGTTCTGCAGTGCTTTTATATTTTGGTCATCAGTTTAGCGTAGTATTTGTCTGAAATGCTATTGCTTATCCAAGTACGTATAGTTGAGCATCAGAATGAGTATAGCTTTTGCCTCGCAAGCCGACTATATATTGCATTATACATTGTGCTCTTCTGTGATGATCTACCAAGCAAGATTAAAAAAAAAGCAAAATTAATTTAGTTTTCGTAACCTGCAACTCAGATCTGAACTTCCTAACCTATTTCTTTTCCATCGCAAAGACCATATAGTTTTCCCTTCATATTGTGAGCCTCCTGTGCTCTTGCCACAACTTGATCGTTTTACTTTCAGCACTGCCAATTCTATAGCAAGCTCAAAGATAGTAAGAACTGCCAATGCTGGAGTCAGAGATAACACAGTGTGGAGCTGGAGGAACACAGAAGGCCAGGCAGCATCAGAGGAGCAGGAAAGCTGACTTTTCCGACCCGAAACATCAGCTTTCCTGCTCCTCTGATGCTGCCTGGCCTGCTGTGTTCCTCCAGCTCTACATTGTGTTACCTATAGCAAGCTTCCTTTCATTCTGAAACTCAAGTTCATCTACAGCTGAGATGAAAGGTACTGCAGATGCTGGAGAATCCGAGATAACAAGGCATGGGGCTATTCTGATTGTACTGGAGCTTGCTCCATGACCTGCTCACCCAACAGCCCAATTATGTTCACGTACAATGTCTCCTGATCCCTCAAAGGCCCTCAGAGAAAAATATGACAAATTACTCATGAGGTAGAGATTAGAGATGGTGTTTTCTTGTACAGAAATAACACGATCCATCTTGATTTAAAATCTCTAAATTTAAAGTACCATCTATGGCAATTAAATCATTAAATGTTTCATTCTATATACCACCATTTACTTTACCCCATCATTATTCAGAACATAATTTGGTGGGGGAATTCATGTACCAAAGAAATCGGGATTAGTAGCTAAATCATCATTTTTTTTTCAATACCTCTGACCTGGTAAATTATTCACAGCCTGTTCATTCCTGCTTGTGGTACCAGAAGTATATACACCAAGACTGTGACATTTACTTTCAACTGACATGGATGCCTGCCTGAGCTAATTTCATGTCCTTTCTTTCGTAATTGTCTTTTGATCTTCGTGAATCAGAGCAAGCAGATAAGTTCATGTTTCCTGCCTTAATTTTTATCTGCTGTCTCTTGGAATCTATGATTGCAGCAAGGTCTGAGTTTAAAAATAGTCAACAGTGATAGTTTTTCCTGGGTGACAAGCATTCAGTTATGCAGGATATCACAGCTGATCTCTAATACACAAAATGAAGAACCACAGGTGCTGAAAATATGAAGCCAAAACAGAAATTGCAAATCAGCAAATGTGGTAGCATTTGTGGAGAGAAAGCAGAGTTGACGTTTTGAGTCAACTTCCTCAGGCCCTTCCTCAAAATCCTCTGATACATACTTTAAGTTCAAAACTTAATCCACATTTAAGTATACATCTTTCAACACCATTGACCCTATACCTCTGCCCAAGTCACACTATGCCCGAACTTCATAAATAGCCGTTTCAGGAGCTTAGAAATTTCTGCAAAATACTGGTTGGAAGCATTATCTTTATAGGTACTGTGGGGGTTGAGGAGGTGCAGCATTTTCAAGACCAGAGGAGAGGAGATGAACACAGTACCCTCCAAAAAAACGCATCATGCCTTCCTTCCCACATTAGCGACAAAGTGGATGGCTATGTTTAATTAATCAACGTCTCTCTCTCAAAGGAGCCAATGCTCACTTTAGCTAGTCTTTTTGTTTTTATATACTGTTGAATATTTTACTACATGTTTTTCAGTTTTCACTAGCTTTCTCTTGTACTTCAAATTCTCCCTCTTTATTTCTTTTAGTCATCCTTTGCTATTTTTTAAAACTTCCCCAATTTTCTACCTACGTAGGAACAGGAATCAGACGTACAACCTCTGGAACACCTTCAATCATTGAATGAGATCATAACAAATCTGTGGCCTAATCTCTATTAGCCCATATCCCTTAGTCCCTTTGCTGAACAAAGATGTATCTATTCCCAATTTGAAATTAATAACTGATCTAACATTCACTGCCATTTGTAGAAGAGCGTCCAAACTGCAGCCACCCTTTGTGTATATAAATGCTCCCTAACATTCTCGTGAATGATCTGGTCCTAATTTTTATGTCCCCTAGTTCTAGGATCCCTGACCGGTGAAAATGGTTTATTTACCCTGCCTTTTCCTGTTAATATCCTGAAGACATTGATCAGGTCACCCATTACCCTTCTAAATTCTAGAGAAAACAAGCCTAATTTGTATACTCTTTTCTCAGACTTAACCCCTGAAGTCCAGGTATCATTCTTGTAAATCTGTATTAGTACTTTCTCCAAGGCCAGTATATCCTTCCTAAGGTGTGTTGTCCACATCTGCTCTCAGAGCTCTAGGTGGGGTCTAACCAGGGTTTTGCATAGCTACAACATAACTTCTGAATCCTTGTATTCCAGTCCTCTAGATATAAAGGCCAGTATTCCATTAGCCTTCTTGTTGATTTTTTACATCTATTCATGGCATTTTAAAGATCTCTGCACCTGAACCCCCCAAGTCTGTGACAACCATTGTATTTAACTTCATACAATCTGAGAAATTACCTGATCTATCCTTTTTCACTCCAAAATAGAAAAGCCCACACTTGCTTACATTGAACTCCATCTGTCATGGTTTTGCCCATTCACCTTCTCTATCATTATGCCTTTGTAATTTTATGCTATCATCTACACTGTCTATAATGCTGCCTAACGTGTCATTAGTAAATGTGGATTATGAATTTCTATGCCTTATCCAAATTGCTAATAAGTAATGTGAGTAATGCAGGCCCTAAAACGGATCCTTGTGGGACCCCACTGCTCACATCATGCCAATTTGCATGCCTATGTTATCTCTATCTTCCGTTGCCTGCCAGTCAACCAATTACCCACCCAAGCCAGTAATTTGCCTTCAATTCTGTGGATTTCTAGCTTTGTTAACAGTCTCATATGTGGGACTTTAGACCATAAGAGATTAGAGCAGTATGGGTTTCACTGGCTGGGCCAGCATTTAGAAGTAGTTGCCCTTGGGAAGTTTATGGTTATCGACATTTTATATTTTGAATGATTGTGGGGTATTTGATGTGCTTATTGAAGTGAAAAATGGTAAATTTTTAGAAAACCCAGATAAATCTATTTCCTACTTTAACAGGATGGCATCCTGCTTTGTTCACTTCTGAGTGTGATGTCTGATATTTCAGCTGCCCTACCTGAAACTAAATTTGAAGATAAATTCATGTGTTTATTACCTCCAGTGTCCTGACATTTACATTTTTTTCATGCAGACGTCGTCGATCAGAGTGGCGATGGGCCATGGAAAGAGCAGCAATTGTCAACCGTTGGACATGGTTGCAAGCTCAGGTGTCTGACCTGGAATACCGAATAAGGCAGCAGACAGACATATACAGGCAGATACGTGCAAATAAGGTAAGTTGTGCAGAGGGTGACATAGGCCCAGAAGTTTTAACTTCTCCCAAGTTACAGGAGAATTCCGGCTATTTAAAAGATTGTTCATTTCAACGTTCATTCAGAAACATCAAGCGATTGTACAGTGAATGTATATGCATGGTGACTCTCAGTTAAACCACCGCTAGTCTTCTCACTGTAATAAGAGAGCAGCCCCATGGTTTGGTGGGTCAATGGTAACTTCACACTATTCATCACCTAAAGGTAAAATGTAAAGATTGCTAAAATATTGAATATTTGTATATATTCTAGAAGAACATCGTCAAAAGAATAAAACAGTTTTGAGGATTTTTACAAAGGAAATATTTGGAAGAAAAATTTTGAACAGTTTGTGGAAAGTACAGAATAATTGGATTTATCAACTTTAAATCATAGAATTCCTACAGTGTGGAAGCAGGCCCTTTGGCCCAACAAGTCCACACTGAACCTCAGACCATCCCACCCAGACCCATTCCCCTGTAACCCACCTAATCTACACATCCCTGAACACTATGGGCAATTTTAGCACGGCCAATCCACCTAACCTGCACATCTTTGGACTGTGGGAGGAAACCGGAGCACCCGGAGGAAACCCACACAGACACTGGGAGAATGTGCATACTCCACACAGATAGTCGCCCGAGGGTGGAATCGAACGCAGGTTGCTGGCGCTGTGAGGCAGCAGTGCTAACCACTTAGCCACCGTGCTGCCTAAAGAACTGTGAAGGGCTGAACGGCATCCTTATGTTTACAAGGACAGATGAAACTATTTGCCATCTGAAGAGCAATATTTTACCAGCATCTGACATCCATTTATTCCTCATTTGTGTTGTTTTCATGTTGAGCATTATCATCCCTGCAAAGTAAATACCTAGGCTTACAACCAGCCATTTCCCCATAATCATCACTTATTGTATGAAATTAGCAGCGCCTTAAAATTTCATGCATGTCAGCAAGTTCAGGAAACTGAAATTTTGCTTCAGTTAAAACAGCACAGTTTTTTTTTTGTCTTAGTTGCAGATATACCTGGAGATAGTATCCGTGCTCTTGATGCCACCTGCGGTATGTCAGGTTATGGCTGGAAGTATGGAATCCTGAATTACTGCTGAATCTTAAGGAGTTTCCATCTCCATTGCCAAGGCTTGCAACTTTGTTACATTGTCCTTACCACTGTTTCTCCCTTACCCTAGCCAAACTATAATCTAGCCTTTATTGTCTAGCCTTTCCTACCTCTGCTGTCAAGTCCACAGATTCCATTTCAGTCAACACAATCTACTGCTTGATCTGCAGAAAAATTCACACTGCTCAATTTGTAAGACTCAGTCGGCTACATTTTCTTACTCAGATGATTTTAAGACCTTGCCCTTTCAGATTGACTGCCTTCCTTCCCCACGTCATAATTTCTTCCATGCCACTTGTACTTCTCAAGCAGCAATATGTTTTTTCTCACGGTACTATTCTACTATTGATCATTGCACTTTCCAGTCATTGTGCTCATGGTAGACCAACTTAAATCCCTCAATTTTTCCAATTCTTTCTCTCCTTCCATGTTATAGAGGTACATCTCATTTGAATTGATAATTAGATGCTGAGGAAAACTGGTTTTGCAGTATGCTATGTCACTTTTTTACATGAACAAGGGAGTTGGAATTGGTTTGACTGGAAGTTTGCAATCCTTTTGGTCCACAATTGTAGTGGAACAACAGTTTCTCTCCATGGATGCTGCATGACCCGCTGTGATCTCCCACACTTTTTTGGGTTTTGGTTCAGATTCCAGCGTCTGCAGTAATTTGCTCCGACAGCAGTTTATTACCATGGTTTCTCAAACAGGTTGATGTTCCTTACATTTGACTTGTATTTGACAAGAGAAAAGAGTGCTGTGGTTTCATTTTGCAGCTATTGCCAGTGCAAAAGAATTTCTTTTGATGGCCTGTTGATTTTCCCTTAGTCTTATTACTTTGTAAACTTCATTTGTCTTGTTTAATGTTTCCTCAAAATTAAGTGCCCAACTCCTGTGCTTGTCTGCATGACTGGATCAAGAATAATTTCCTGTTGAGCTGATTTCTGAATTTGATAAAAGTAAGCACATAATAAAGGAATAAATTTATGGCTAACTAGGTGGACTGTTAACTTGTGCAGTTTACATGCTGTCCAGATCATAACCCAAGAGATGGAAGGTTTCATTCTTGTTCATTGCTGGATAGGCAAAAATGCAATGGATTTTGCAGATATTCCTAACTTGTAAATTTGAATTGCGCACACAATAGTTTTGTGGTAACTATAGTATTTTGTAGATAGCAAGAACTGCAAATGCTGGACTCCGAGTCGATACAGTGTGGAGCTGGAGGAACACAGCAGGTCATGCAGCACCAGAGGAACAAGAGGCTATCCACTGAGGTCTTTCCAGAGGGAGGGCGACTACTTCAAGGTGGGCATCCTTGGAAAAAGCTTCGCAGTGGGGTTATAATGTCCACTGAGGTCTTACCAGAGTCCTGATGAAGGGTCTAGGCCTGAAACTTAGACTATCCTACTCTTCTGATGCTGCCTGACCTGCTGTGATCTTCCAGCTCCACACTGTATCAACTATCGTATTTTGTACTTCATTAAAGCTAAAAATTTGTTATCCATTTGAAACCTCAAAAGTATATATTTGTGTGCTTTTTGAGCTGTTCATGGGATGTGAGCATCTCTGGCAAGGCGTTTACTATTGCAGGTACATAATTTTCCCTTCAGAAGTTGGTCAGGAGCTGTTTCTCTTTTTGAATTGCTGCAATCTCTGTTGTTTAGGTACATCCAAGTTGTTATTAAGGAGGAAGTTGTAGCTGAGCAATACAGTCCCAGCAGATCATTCTTTCCTCCAAGCTCAGACCTTCCTGCCTAAACAGCATCCTGGTAAATCTCCTCTGCGTCCTGTTGAGTGCAGTCATATCCTTCCTATAATGTGCAACCAGAACTGCACACAGTGCTCCAGTTTGGCCGAACCAACATTTCACACAGTTCCAGCATAATCTCAAATTAAAGCAAAATATTGTGGGCTCTGGAAATCTGACTTAAAAACAGAAAGTGCTGAAGGAATTCAGCAACACCTGTGAAAAAAATAAGTTAACGTTTTAAGGCCAGCATGATTTCGTTGGAACTGAAAGGAGCTGGAAAGTTGTGGTTTTTATGCTAGTGGTGGGGGAGAAAGAACAAGTGGAACTGGCTTGATAGTAGATGTCTTTCCCTAGGATGGAGGGTTTCAAGAATCGGGGGCACATTTTTAAGGTGAGGGTAGAAAGATTAAAAAAACGACATGAGGTGAAAGTTTTACACAGAGTGGTTCATGTGTGGAATAAATTTCCTGAGTAAGTGGTGGACGTGGGCACAGTTACAATGTTTAAAAGGCACTTAGATAAGTACATAAGTAGGAAAGATTTGGAAGGAATTTAGTTTGGGTCTGTGTTTGGCATGGACTGGTTGGACTGATGGGCCTATTTCTGTGCTGTATGTCTTTTTGTTGGTAAGTGTATCCAGAACAAGTCAAAGGCGGTGATAATGGTGGTTAAAGAGTGATATATATGTGAACTATTAGTGTTAGCTGAGAAAATGGATTTTCTCTGCTGAGTGCAAAACCATCGAGACACAATCAAGAAATGGGAAGGTGGAGAATCTAAGAAAAATGGAGTAGAGAGGTTGTACACTGAAGTTGTGGAACTCAATATTTAGTCCTAGATTGCTGTAACGTACCTAAACAAAAAACGAGGAGCTGTTTCTCCATCTTGTGTTGAACTTCTTCAAGCCAAGAATGGAAAAGTTAGCAAGGGAGCAAGGTGGTTAATTGAAATACCATCAAATGGAAGGATAGGGTCATTTTGAACTGCAGCTGAGGTGTTTCACAAAGCAGTCACCCCATCTCCATTAGGTCTTGCCAGTGTAAAGGAACACTGCATTGGGAGCAGCAAACTCATATATTAGATGTAGTTCAAGTAAAGCACTCCTTCACCGGGAAGGTGTGTGGGGCTTTGGATAGCGAGGAGTAAGGAGGCTAATGGGTACCTGTTACACCTCTGCAATTGTTTGGGAATGATATCGGGGAGTGATGAAGGAGTGGGCCAGGGTGCTACAGAAGGAATGCTGACAGTAAAGTAGAGGAGAAGATATGGTGGTGGTGTCCTGCTGGAAGTTGCAGAAATGGCAAATGATAATCCTTTGAATGCCGAGAATGGTGGGATAGAAAGTGAGGACAGCGGAAGCCCTATCATTGTTCTGGGAAGGAGACAGAAGGGATGAGGACAGAGGCGTGATTCAGTTAAATTCATAGACTCATTCCCTTACCTGCAATGTTTCAGACAATATTATCCTGTTCAGATATACCTAACCAAGATGGTGGCACTGTGGTATACAGTTGGGAGGGGATTTCCCTGAAAGTCCTCGATATTTATCCCGGAACCCATGAAGTCTCATGGCAACCAATCAAAACATGAGCAAGGAAACTACCTACTCATTACCACAAAGAGCCCTACCTGAGCTCCTGAGCACTTGAAAGAAGTAGTTAGGCTGGCAAAGGTACAGAATGTACTCTGTGTGGGAGACTTTAGTATCAACCACTTGTGGGTAAATTACCACAAGTTACTTTTAATTTGAATGATATGGAGGTGCTGGAGTGGACAAGGTCAAAAGTGACACCTGAACGAGTGAGACTCCAAAAGCTTGTGCCTTCAAATAAACATGTTGGACTATAACCTGGTGTCATGTGATTTTTGACCTTTTTTAATTTAAAAGCAGCATTTTAACTTTGTTAAGAGATCGCTCAGGCAATCAAGTGCTGAAACAACGATTTAAACTTCATTGCATGCTGCAACCTATATAAGGCTCAAGTAGGCGAGTTAAGCCACTCAGCTCAATTTAGCTATTACCAATTAATGGTGGAATTTAGCTCCGATTCCAAACAACACTGTCCGTCTCTGAAAGTGTAGCGTTTGATCCTTGTGCAATGTTGTTTTTCAAAGTTCTTCTGAATGGTTCTGGTGTTGGATTTTTGAATAGTTTTTCGTCCTTCAGTTCCAAGATGTGTTATAATTGATTCTTTAGATTCTATCATCTCAATTATTGACTGCTCCCCTGAAACCATCAAGTTCGCGTCTTGCCTTCTCATCAGAAATAGCTTCCCTGTTGCTTGTTACATTTTGTATTGACTCTCTGTTGGAAGACGCAGCCTTCCCGCAGTTAAGCAGCAACTTATCAAGATGATGTCAAAACAGCTTTGTTCGTGTAGCTTCAATGCCTTCTTTTCCCAGACATGGCTTATTGTGTTCCAGTATCCTGTATAAATTTGTCCTTGTCCCTTAATAGGTTATTCCAGATAGAGTTATTGCTGCTTCTTTAATCCAAAAACAGATATTAAAGTTCTCAAGTTTGTAATGTCACACCACCAAGTGTGACTTTGTATCCCTCATACTGACTGACCTGGTCTAGTCCTAAAGAACAGATGCTAGACTGGGTGTGTGAAACATGGTGAAGAAACCAACTAGCAGGAAAAATCATACTTGATCTCATCCTCACTGATGTACCTACTACAGACGAATCTGTCCATGGTGGGTATTGGTAAGAGTGACCACCATATTGTCCTTGTAGAGACAAAGTCCCATCTTTACATTGACGATGCCCTCGTCATATTGTGCAACACTGTCGTGCTAAGTGGGATAGACTCAACTGATCTCGCAATTCAAGACAGTATCCATCAGACACTCGGGACCACTAGCAGCAGCAGCAAAATTGTATTTGAAGAACAATCTGAAATGTCATAGCTTCGCAAATTCCCCACTCTGCCATTACCATCAACCCTGGTTCAGTGAAGACTATTGGCGCCATGCTAGGATTAGCACCAGGCATACCTAAAATTGAGGTGTCAACCTGGTGAAGCTACCAAAAAGGACTACATGCATGCCAAATAAGATAAGCAACAAGTGACTGACAGACAGACAGCTCTGTGATTCCACAACCACCCGTATTTTTATTACGTAAAAAAAATTAAACAATGAAATTTATCTTTCTTAGTTTTGCTTTTGTTACCAAATGTGAATGTTGTTGGCGCTCAACAGGAATTGTGCAAAGTTGCAGAGAAATTTTAGACAAGCACATGTGCATCTTATGGATAATACTCCTGTTGATTTGGTATTTGACTTTTATTGATCAAGTCCAGCTTTGTATAGGTAGATTCTTTTAAATGCAGCCAACACTTAGTGTTGTAGAAGAAGCCATTATTGGCGTCATCAGTCCCTTGAAATAAGGACGATATCTTCAAGGCTTCGTGATTTGTGTGACTTCAAGTTACTCGGCAAGCCAATCCTGAAGCCCACAAGTATTTGGGTAGAAAAGACACAAATTACCCTGAGAAAGGGAGAGGAGAGTCTTGGGTCAGAGTCCTGCTGTCCCTACTTCCATTCTTGGAACTTCTCCACATCAGAGTTTATTGGGCCAGTTCTGAAAACGTTGCACCTTGTATACAATGAGGAACCATGATGTGGCACAATTTGTGACAGGTTCCATCCACACACCAACGTAATTTTGTCCCTTTGTCAATGAAGCCTTTGGCCTGTTTTTACAATATTTCTCCTCTTCTTTGTGATCAGGTGCCATCCTTAAGTTGTGAAACTAAGTTGCTCCAGAAACCAACTATTTTGCATTCAGGTATAGTGTCTAGACCAGTGGAGTGTTTTCTCATTCGCGGCACAGAGCTAGGCTGGCATTTATTGCTTAGCTTAATTACCCTGAGGGCAGTTAAGAATCAACCGCATTACTGTGGATCTGGAGTCACACGGAGGCAGGCAGGGTAAAAATTACCTTCTGTAAAAGACTTCCGTGAACCAGATGAATTTTTCTACAATTAACAATGGTTTCATAGTCATCATTAGAATCTTAATTCCAGATTTTTATTGAATTCAAATTCCACTATCTTCTCTGGTGGACTTTGAAGCCATATTCCCAGACCATTACCTGGGTCTCTGTATTACTAGTCTCATAGACCAGCACAATCATGATTGCAATGTGGGAGGAATTAACTTTGATGTGGGTGCTAGAGTTTGTTGGTCTATTTTTCCACTTGACATTTGAGTATTCTGCATAGATTTCACTGGTGAAAATTCTCCAGGCAAGTGAAGAGTATTCTATTACTCTTCTAACTCGTGTCTTTGAGTATTGTGGAGAGGCTTAGAGAAATCGTTCATCAAGTTAGTCACGACAGAGTTCCTGGGCTTTGACCTGTTCTTGTAACCACAATATTTGTACGGCTGGTCTAGCTCTGTTTCTGGGCACGAGATTGTTCATAGTGGGGAATTCAGCGGCAGTAATCCCATTAAACATCATGGGGAAGTGGTTGGATTCTCTCTGTTTGCAGATGGTCATTGCCTGGCACTTGTGCTGAACGTTGTGTAATTGTCAGCAAATATCCCCAGTTCTTACTTTATGATGGAGAGAAGGATATTGATGAAGCAGCTGTAGTTAGTTGGGCCTAAGACATTACCCTCAACAACTCCTGTAACAGACCTCCAAAAACCTCAACTATATCCTTTATGTCAGATATCACTCCAACCATCAGGAGTTATCCCTTCATTGCACATTGACTTCAGTTTTCCTAAGGCTGTTTGGTGCCGGACTCCAACAAATACTACCTTTGTAATTAGGACAATTGTTTTCATTTCCCCTCTTGAATTCAGATCTTTTGTTCATATTGGACCCTGGTCAGAAGCGGAATGGGCCAGAACCCAAACTGAGAGTTAATGAGCAAGTCTTTGTTAAGTAAGTCCTGCTTGATTTCCCTGTCCAGGATGTCTTCCTTGCTTTTGATTAAGAGTAGACTGGTAGAGCAGTAATTGGCCAGGTTAGATTTAACATCTTGCTTTTTGTGGAGAGGACATAACTCGGCAATTTTCCACATTTTCGGGTAGATGCCAATGTTGTAGCTGTACTGGAACAGCTTGGCTGGGATCGTGGCAAGTTCTGTGCCACAATTGAACAAGCATTAGCGTATTATGACTCAATATGCTTAGATGGTTGGCTTAGTCTTGGATGCAAGCCTGTTGAGTTTGAAACACTTCTAATGGAGTTGAAATTATGGAAGTTGGTCGTGAATGAGTTCCATTGATCAAGTTGAAGGAGATAGTGAAGATATTTGGTGCCATCAAACAGCCTTGTTTATTCATTACAAAGGATGGTTACTGTTACACATTTATTTAAGAGTCACAGGTTAGTAACACATTTTCCTGGACCTGGAAGTCAGTGGAATGTTTTCTGATGTTTTTTTTTTCTTTTGATGGTGTAACAGGTCTTTGGTAGGGCAGTGAAAGCTATGCAAAGCTCTCTTTTCTGTTCCACACTCCTTTCTTGGATTGTTAAGCAACAGAGATATATTCATCAGAGCATTCACGTCAACATGTCATTTTGCTAGTTGTGAGGTGACATTCTGATGAGATATTATATTAGCTTCACTGATGTCACTTGCCATTCCCATGCAAAATAACATTGTTCCTTAGTACGTTCTGAATAATAAATTCCACTGAGTAAAATGTTATCTCCTGAGCTTGGAGAAGACAAACAGGCTTAAATCTTCATATCACAATTCTTGAAGTAATTTTTTTTGTCTACTGTCTTACCAGAACCCTGAAGAAAATCACTTTTTCCTTAAAAAGTAAGGTTGTGGAATAATGTGAAGGTGTGTGTCTTTATTTTGAGTGCATCAGCCACTTGATGCCCAAAGTTGGGAACATTTTTCATTCCTTATATCTCTGAACTTCCTTGGCAAGTATTTTTTTTTTCTGTGTTCAAGTCACGATCTAGATAGCTGCTAGAGATGATGTCCATATGTTTAGGACCATTCCAGTCAACTGGCATGTTTCCCAATGATCCTAACTATTGGAATAAGATTATCTTGACTAAAAAATGTGAATGCAATGATCAATGTTTTCCTTATCTCATTATTGTAGTCAAGTCAACAACTTGAATTGATACAGGCACATCAAAGTTTGAAATTCTAGGAAGTTTAATTACAAATCTGTACTTTAAGGAATATAAGTTGGAGATCTCATGGGTAAGACGAATAGTTAAGTAGATGGATTAACACGTTGATAGCAACAATATTGCAATCCCAAGAGACACGTTTGAGGGAGGGGCAGGAGTGGCAACTCAGAATTCCAGGGTATCTTCAGAGGGCACCAAAAGCAGCTGTCACCCTTAGTTGAAGGGTCAGTAATGGAGCGGACAACACAATTTTTAGGTGAAAGCTAGTGGTTTACAGGGAGGTTGAGGAAAATTCTTTTCATCTAGAGATTGGTTGAGGTCTGGAATGTACCAGTTGTGAGGGTGATAAAGGGAGGTAACCTCACAACTTCTCAAATGTGCGTGGATGAACATTTGAAATGCCATATTCAAGCATTCGAGGCTATGAGCAAAGTGCTCGAAAGTGGTACCTGTGTATATTTAGCATAGTTTTGGCAGTACGGGCTCGATGGGCCAAAGGGGCGCTTCTCTTCTGTGAGTCTATGATTAGGAAAAGGGTGTAAAAGAAGAGTTGGTGTTGCATTAATAATTACGAGTCAGTTACTGCAGTAAAGAAGCGTAATATCATGGAAGGGTCTTCAAGTGAAGATTTGTGGGTACAGCTCAATATAAAGGGGGTAGTCACACTGTTGGGTGTGTATAATAGACCCCTGACAGTCAGAGGGCAATGAAGGACCAGATATGGAGACAATTTGCTGCGATGTGTTAAAACAATCATCAAATAATCATATTAGGTGATTAAAATTTAACAAAATTAATTGGGATAGATAGTGTAAAGGGGTGGATTTCCTGAAATGTATTCAGGAGATGTTTTATGTAAACATCTAGAATGTCCAACGAGGGATGGCACAATGCTGGACCAAATTCTGGTGAACAAATTTGAACAGTTGTTCAAGGTGAGAGATCATTCTAGCAATAGTGCCACAACACCATAGGTTTTGTTATGGAAAAGGAAAGAGAGCCAGCAAAAATTGGTTTTGGTTTGAGGGAAGGCACATTTTATGAAAATAAAGCAGGATCTGGCCAAAGTAAACTTGGAAAAGCTACTTGTAGGTAAGTCTGCAGCAGAACAGTTGCTTTGTGTTGTAGAGTTGGGGAATCCCATTTGGAAGCAAGAAGCCCAGAGAGCCCTTGGTGTCTAGGAATATTCAGGATAAGAAAAGAGAGGCTTTTTAAAAGATATAAAGGGAGCAAATCAATGGAAGCCAGAGTGGAGTATAGAAAGTGTTGTAGGAAACTTAAGAAAGCTGTTAGGAGAGCAAAGTTGGGGAAGTGAAAACCCTAGTAGGCAAAATCAGGGAGCATCCCAAGCTATTCTGTAAGTATATCAAGAAAAAGAGGACGACCAGTGAAAGAGTAGAGCCCATTAGGAACCAAGGAGGCAGTTTGTGTGTGGAGCCAGAGGACATAGGTAGGATGTTAAACAAGCATTTTACATTTGTCTTCATTTTGGAGAAAGAGGACGTAGGTACAGGATCTCAGAAGAGGGGCTGTGAGGTTCTTGGGGAGTTTGACGCATGAAGTGAGGAGGTCGTGGAAGTTTTGAAAGCTTCAAAGCAGACAGAACCCCAGGTCTGGATGAGTTGTATCTGAGATGAAGGGTGGAAATTATCCAAATTTTTAATTCCTTTCTTGGAGAACTGGAAGGAAGTCAATGTGGTTCCACTTTTCAAGAAAGTATATAGAGATAAACCAGGGAATTACAGACCCCAAACATTACTATTGGAGATAACTCTAAATGAGAGAATTAATATCCGATTGGAGAGGAAAGGTTTGATCAGCGATAATCAGCATGGCTTTGTGAGAGGGAGATCATACCTCACAAATTAGGTTGAATTTTTCAAGGAGCTGACCAGGTCTGTGAATGAGGATAGTGCAGTTGATGCAGTGTATACAGATTTCACCAAAACCTTTGAAAGATCCCACTGATAAAGAAGGTGAAAACACGTATTTGTACACAGATATAGAAAAAACTGTTGGTGGATGATAAGTATGTTTGTGGTTGACACAAAGATGGATGCTTGACAGTGAGGAAGGGAGGTCTTGGATTACAGGAGGATATTGACTGATAGGTCAGATGGGCAGATCAGTGCAGATGGAACCTGACCTTGATCAGTGTGAGATGATGCTTTTTGGAAGAAGTAACAAGACAAAAGGCATTAGGAAGCTCAGAGGAACAGAAGGATCTTGGGATGCTTATCCTCAGATCCCTGAATGCAGCACAACACAGTGTGGAGGTGGAGGAACACAGCAGCTCTGGCAACATCAGAGGAGCAGGAAAGCTGATGTTTCAGGTCGGGACTGTTCTTCAGAAATGACTCATTTGTGAAGGAGTGTCCCGACCCGAAACGTCAGCTTTCCTGCTCCTGTAATGCTGCCTGGCCTGCTGTGTTCCTCCACCTCCACACTGTGTTATCTCTGACTCCAGCATTGTCAGTTCTTACTATCCCTGAATACAGCATGACAGGTTCAAGACTAGTTTGAGATGGCATGTGAGACACTTGCCTTTATTAGTTGTGGCATAGATGTTTAAGAGCAGGGACGCTATATTGAAGTTGTACAAAACTTTTCATAGGCCACAGCTGGAGTATTATGTGTACACCTGATCACCGCACTACAGGAAGGATGTGATTGCTCTTGGTGGTTGCTGAGGTAATTCACCAGGATATTGTCTGGGATAGAGCAATGTAGAAATGAAGACAAGGTGGATTAGGTTGAGTTGTGTCTTTTTCGAGCAGAAAGAAGCATAACAAGGGAAATTGATCCAGAAACGGCACAGTGGCTCACTGGTTAGCACTGCTGCTTCACTGCGCCAGGGACCCGGGTTCAGTTCCACCCTCGGGCGACTGTCTGTGTGGAGTTTGCACATTCTCCCCGTGTTTCCTCCGGGTACTCTGGTTTCCTCCCACAGTCCAAAGACGTGCAGGTCAGGTGGATTGGCTAAGCTAAATTTCTCGTAGTGTTCAGGGGTTTATAGATTAGGTGGGTTATAGGGGGATGGGTCTGGGTGGGATGCTCCAAGAGTCGGTGTGGACTTGTTGGACCGAAGGGCCTGTTTTCACACTGTAGGGATTCTATGATAATAATTCTATGATAAAAGGCTGAGAGGACCGCTGTGGTGTATAAGATTATGAGGGGCAATGTCAAGATAGGTAGAAAGCAGTCAGAAACAAGGGGGCGCACAAAGGCAGAAGGTTTAGAAGGGATTTGAGGAAAATCCTTTGCTCACGCAAGATGATGGGGTCTGGAATGTATTGCCTGGGAGGTTAGTTGGGACAGAAAACCTTTAAAGAATAATTGGTTGAGCACTTGAAATACTGCAACATTCAAGGCAAAAGGTCCAGTGTTGGAAAGTGGGACTAGCATAGATTTAGATTATTTTCTTTGTCAGTGTGGACTCTGGGCCAAAGGACCTCTTGGGTACTGTATAATTCTACGACGCTGTCTTTGGAGGAAAAAGAAATTCAGAGCATGTTGTCCGGAGAAATTGAAGACCTGGTTTCTGGTGGTAAGTTGAAGTAAGAGGGTTAGATGCACTTGATGCCAAAGTTGGGGAAACATGCACCTCTGAAAGACTTTTATATACGACTTGGGAGGGCAACAAGGACAAGGTGGTGCAAGTGGAAGCATTTAGACATGAAGATAGGAGTGTAAATCTGAAGTACAGTTGAAATGCATGCCGTTGCAATACAGAGCTGATGGAAAGGGGAACATGGTACTAGTTAGAATGTGACAGTAGAGTTTTGAAAAGCCTTATGTTTATAGAGTTTGAAAAAATGAGGAGTAGCTGATGGGAGGATAGCTAGCAAATGAAAATAGTTAAGTCTAAAGGTAGCCACGGTGTACGTGATGCTTCACCAGCAAGTTATCTGACGCTGGACAAAGACAATTGGAGGTAAAAGTTGTTGATTTTTATCAGATGGAGAATATGAACATGCTAAATTCAGCTGGAATTTCAAACTATTTTCACGTGAACCATAAATGTTATGGCCCTGTTCAATGGCAAGTGACAAAGTAAACCCAACATGAGTGATCAGTCAGGCTAACGTTAGTGATGAGGAAAGTTGAAGACAATAATCAGACAAAAAATGGTCTGTAAATGAAGACAGCGCAGATTAGTTGACCAGCATGTTTGATCTCTGTTCACTTCCTGAAAGTGCCATTCCTTAGACACAGTAGCTTAACTGTTCCTGTATAAATCTTAAATCTACTCTATATATACCAGGAAACCTCACCTGAGCCTTAACATTGGCAGTAGAAACTATGCTTTTGTTTAAGCTGTTTGCAGAGATGGCAGGGACTTGTTGGCTGATAACCAAGAATAAGCTGGCCAAAATCTTGGATGCCTTATGTGCCAGGGAACCAGCAACTACGGGTGGCCAGAGAGGTAATGAAAGTTACTAAGGCAGAATGATTCTCAAACTTGTGTAGAACTTGGCGAAACATGCAAGATTCTTCGAGGACATGACAGGTTGTTTCCCTTTCCGGGAGAGTCCAGGACCACAGGACATCATCTCAGAATAAGATACTGTACACTTATGACAGATGAGAAGGAATTCTTTTGCTCAGAGGGTTATGAATCAGTCGAGTTATTTGTCAGAGTGTTGTTGAGGTGAAGTCATTGTATCTCAACCTTGAAAATACTTAGATTTTTAATCAGTAGGAGTTATGGGGGAAAAGCAGGAAAGTGGAGTTGAGAATTATCAGATCAGCTATGACAGAGCAGACTCACTGGGCTGTACAGTCTCCTTCTGCATCAATGTTTTATGGGCTGATGTATCCCAGAATGTTGTGGGAAGTAAGGGAGGAAATTATGAGACCCCTTGCAGAAATATTTGCATCATCTATAACTATGGATGAGGTGCCTGATGACTAGATGTGGCTAATGTACCTTTCTTGAAGAAAGGTTTTAAGAGAAACAAGGGAACTACAGACCTGTGAGTCTGACTTCGGTTGTGGGTAAATTGTTGGAGGTGATGATAAAAGATAGGACTTATGGACATTTAGAGAGGCAAAAAATTGATTAGGGAGTGTCCGCATGGTTTTGTGTGAGGAAGATCATGTCTCACAAACTTGATTGAGTTTTTTGAGGAATTTACCAAAAAGGTTGATGGCGGAGCAGTAGACGTTGTTTATTTGGATTTTAGTTAAAGCCTTTCAGAATGTTCCGTATGGTAGACTAATTGGTAAAGTTAGGTTACATGGGATTTAGGGTGAGGTTGCCAATTGGATACATAATTGGCGTAACAACAGGAGACAGAGAGTAATGGTGGAGGGTTGCTTTTCAGATTGGAGGCCTGTGACCAGCAGTGTTCCACAGGGATCGGTTCTGTTTTGTTTGTCATTTATATAAATGATTTGGATGAGAATATAGAAGGTATGGTTAGTAAGTTTGCAGATAACACCAAAATTGGTGGCATTGTAGACAGAGTGAAGAAGGTTTTCTAAGATTACGAAGGAATCTTGATCAAGTGGCTCAATGGAGTGAAAAGTATCAGATAGAGTTCAATCTGGATAAATGCGAGGTATTGCATTTTGGTACAACAAACAAGGGTAGGATTTATACAATTAGTGATAGGGTTTTGGGTAGTGTTGTAGAACAGAGGGCCCTAAGGGTGCAGATACATAATTCTTTACAAGTTTGCATCACGTATAGACAGGATGGTTAAAAAGGCACTTGGCATGTTTGTCTTCATTGCTTAGTCCTTTGAGTAAGGGAGATGGGACATTAAGTTGAGGTTGTACAGAAAATTGGTGAGGTCTCTTCTGGAATACTGTGTCCAGTTCTGGTCGCCCTGTTATAGAAAGAATCTTATCAAGCTGGAGAGGGTTCAGAAGAGATTTACCAAGATGTTGTCGGGTATGGAAGATTTGAGTTATAAGGAAAGACTGAATAGGCTGGGACTTTTTTTCACTGGGACAGAGAAGGTTGAGAGGTGACATGATAGAAGTTTATAAAATAATGAGGTATACATAGAGTTAATGGTAGTTGTCTGTTCCCTAACGTGGAATTTCAAGATTAGGGGGCATATTTTTAAGGTCAGGGAATAGAGATTTAAAGACAGGAGGCACATTTTTTACCCAGGGTGTTGTGTGTGTGGAATGAACTTCCTCTTGAAATGGTGAAGATGGGTACAGTTACAACATTTAAAAGACTTTTGGATACACGAATAGGAAAAATTTGGAGGGATTTGGGCCAGGAACAGGCAGGTGGGACTAGTTTAGTTTGGGATTGTGTTTAGCATGGGTTGGTTGGACTGAAGGGTCTGTTTACATGCTGTATAACTCTATAAAACTGGAAAGATGGTATCTTTAAGAATTAAAAAGCTTGTTTAATTGCTGTGTGCACATTCTCTTCAAAGAGAACTCTATGTAAGGATTTGATTGAATTTGTCTTTTTCCCTCTTTAGGGCCCAGTTGTTCTTGGTGAGGCTCAGTTGCCGGAAGATCTGATGAAGCACCAGTGCCGACTGGTGACAGCCACTTCAGCAGTCAGCTCGCAAGGCCCCGAGGCATGCTCCAATCCTTCATCTACTGAAGTAAAGGTCCCAATTATTAATAAAAAATGTGAACTCTCACCATGCAGCCCATCTCTCCTCCTGCGGAACATTGATAAACAGGTGTGTGGTCAGTAGTTTAAAGTTTTGGTAGTGCAAAATGTTTCTGACTTTAAAGTATAGCTCCTCAGAATCAGAATGTGCTGTTTAAGCAAAGCCATTAATTTTTATACAATTTCATATGAAAAAAGTTTGATATAAAACGTATTATTTGTCATTTCTTTCTGATGTGAAAAAGCCTTCTATGCAACTGTGTTTTTTGTCATTCGGCAACAACTGCCAGTTTAAAATCACATGTTCGTTTCTGTTGTAGAGTTCTCGTCTTACGCAGTCTCTAGGAAACCTCATCTGTCCATCCAGCCCATCCTCTAGTTCCCCTTCAAGCTCTTCACTACTGCCTAAAGTCTGCACACCGCCAAGGCAATTAAATGGGCTGCTGAACAGGTGTGTTACTTTGGACCTTATTGGTACTGTGACTTTCGAATAAAGGAATAGAGGTGCTTGCACTCATGTTTACACTTGGCACTTGGAAACTTAAATAAATTTAACTCTGAAAATAGCATTTCTTTTCAAAACTGATTTGTGTTGCTCTCATCATTTTCCTGTCTGACTGTTATCTTCATTTTACAATTACAGTCTACATTCCAGTCCTTTGGACAACAGTTCACTAGACAGCTCAGACACAGAAGAAATCCTTTGTAAAAGGCAGCGATTGGATGGTCTTACTGTCCCTTCGTCACCACCTGACAACAGTTGTGTTGCTGCCAGAGTTCGTCCTGTCCGAAGGTACAGGAAGAGGAGGCTGGTCAGATCTAACCTGGCGTGTTACCTCGGTAGAAAGGTATGAGACTCTATCTGGTGGTCGTCAGAAGTTGCATGGGTTGAAACTGCTATAAATTCCCCCAGTTTTTCAGCAAACATATTTCGTGTTTGGCATTGCAGTGAGACTTGTCCAAAAAGAGTCCCAGATTCCCCTGCTCGTCTGTGCTGAGTAAGCTATTGGTGATGTCAGGCTGCAATACAAGTCATTATCACCAGGCCACAGAAGGAAAAGATCAATTGGGATCTTCATTCCTGATTGTACACCAGTGACTTATTTCTATTAACTATGCACATGAGTTCGCACGTCCAGTTGATGTACCAAGCCCTTCCTCAGCATATCATTGGGTTACAACAATAACTGAATTAAATCATGCCTGAAAAATGGTCATTGGAATGGCGAATCAGAGATTGACTGGCATCTGAGGAATTATCACAAGCTTGTGTCATCTCTTTCCCATAGGAAGATGGAAGTTCAAGTGGAAAATGTATGGAGAGTTAATTGGTTGAGAGAAATTATTTTCACACTCAGAAAACCTGAACTGTAGCAAAGCGTTAAGAAAGCAAAACTAATTATGGCATTCTTCTCAATCCAGTGGCTGAATGAGATTATGCACACAGACAAGAAAGATCCCACACTCATTCATGTATTGTTGGTGAATTTGGCGATCTCAGTCTAGATATCAGTCATATTAATACTGGATTTGACTTATGTTTATCGGAGCGATATTTGCAGAGTCCCCATGCCTGATTACTAGCTATCAATCCCTGCTAGTTGATGTGTTTGTGAGTATATCCAATAATTATAGGATTAGATTTTAGCTGTAATGCCAAATGTTGGAAAAGCTTCTTGATACTGTTTCCCTCAACTTGAATCTGGGAAATGGCCGTACTGGTGATGTACCAGAGGATATGTCCCTATGAGAACAGACCCTAACAAGTGTCAGCTCATTAATTCAAAGAGGAGAAGGAAAAAAAGGAAAATGTTGTGATAATAATTTAAGATAATTCTAATTGGCAGTAATTAAATTGTTCCTCATAGCGGATGCAACTGCAGTGTATACAACCAGAGAGAAGCTCTTATACTGTGTGTTCCCTTTGCCCAGGCCCAGCGTCCCCTCAGCGTCAAATGTAGCTGTGACTGGCCTAATGCGTGTATTTTGTGTGGCTCCAAAGCCCTAATACAGACTATGGATCAGCCCAGCTTGTCTCCACAGGAACGTGTGGCTATAATGGAGCCCTGCTATCACCCTATATTGTCACTTTCTCAAGGTGAGTGTGTTTCATTGTCATATTTGTATTTAAAACTAATTTTGTTCCACAATTCCCTTCGATGTAGTAAGTAGTTGCCATTGAATTAGGTACTTGCATTTCGCTCTTCTGTTTTCTGCCTTTTTTGTATTCAGTGACACTCCCCCATCTCAGTCTCCGCCCAGCACAGTCTTTCAAAGGAAGGGAATGCTGTTTTATTTTCACTGATCTTATGCAAATCTGACACACAGCTTCCCTTAGCCATAACAATCATGTGATCAGTCACACCTTCTGTAGCTTTGAGAATTGGTATGCCCATGGAAAATGGCTAATTGGAGACCTACATCTCTTTACCAGAGAGTGACCAGCATAATAGTGAGACAGAATATAGGAGAAAACTTGATTGCTTTGTGCAGACCAGACCAAGTGGGGATCGAGGTTGCCCATCCCTGAAAGATGTTTGTCAACCAATCAGGTTTTAAGACAGTCTGTTATAACCAAGATTAGTTGAATTCAATCTTTCCCTATTCACAGTGTTGAAATGTGAACTCCGGTGCACTGAGTTGCTCGTCTGGTATCACAGCTACTTGTTGATGTGTTGAGTGCAAATAATAACATTCTTAGGCACTAGTTGGGTGTGTAACAGATGAGCATTTTGGTGAGGTTGATTTGTTGTTTTGCTTTCAGACATACCTCTTCATGTGCACTTTGAAGGTTTACTCAAGCAGGAAGAGCATCAGAAACCACCTCAAAAATTTAAGTCTTTGAAGTCTTTCTCCCAAGTGAGACAGAGGCCTCAGGACACTGCAAAGAAAGTCTGTCAGAAGCTTGCCTCCTCTCTCCTCACATCAGCCAGTAAGTTGTCAGCTCAAATTTTGTGTTGGGGTTTTGTACTTCTAGCATCACGTTACGGTAAGGTTTGAACTTGCACTCCACAATTTATTACAAATCATTGAATATTATTTAAATGGAGAGAGCTTGCAGAAAACTGCCGCACAGAGAGATTTGCGGGTATTTGTGCACAGTTCACAAAAAGATAGCATACAAGTTCAGCAGATAACAGGAACGACAAATGGGTTGTTGAGCTTTATTTCAAGGGAATGAAGTATAAAAATAATGATGTCTTGCTGAAACTGCAAAGCACTAATCAAGCTATACCTGGAATACTGCGAGCTCTTTTGGGTTCCTTATCTAAGGAAAAACATACTGGCATTGGAAGCAGTTGAAGAACTTTCACAAGGTTGATTCTGCATATGGAGGAATTTTATTGTGAGCACAGTTGTGTAGTTTGGGGATTGTACTCACTGTAAGTTAAAAGAATGCGAGGCGGCCTTATTGAAACATAAGATTGTTAAGGGGCTTGACGCGGTAAATGTGGAAAAGTTGTTTTCCTTTGTGGAAAAGTCTAGGACCAGTAGGCATAATCTCAGAGTAAGGAGTCATCCATTTCAAAACAGATGAGCGTATTTTTTCTCTGAGGGTAAGGGCTGTTGAAGCTGGGTTGTTGAGCATTTTCAAGGCTGAGATAAACAGATTTTTAATCAGTAAGGGAATAGAGTAAAGACACCACAGTTGTACTTGACCATAGAGTTGCTGTCTTGTGAGAGAGCGAGATGACTAGTGGTAGTTTAATCTGAAGGTCACTACCCCCCAGACTCGGGGAGAGACTGAGAAGGAAGGTCCTCATGGTAATCTCAGTGAGTGCAGGAATTAAACCCACGATGTGGTGTTACTCTGCATTGCAAACCAGCCGTGCAGCCAACTAAGCTAACCCAACCCTCAGTCATGGGTTAAAACAGGCTAGTCGAGTTGAGAATTTTGAGATTACCCATGATCTCAATGAATAGCGGAGCAGACTTGATGAACTGAATGGCCTACCGCTCCTATGTATCAAAGAGTTTGATCATGCATACTTCACAAGTGCTTTCATTGTTGTGCAGTTTTTCCGGTAAAAGGCCAAAAAACTCAGTGACAAAACTATCTGTTTTGGTGATATTTGTTGAAGAACAAATTAGAACTTTGAACATGGGCAAACATCCTTTTCCACCTAAATAGAGAAATGCCATCTCGGTTTACCATGACTTTGGAAAGACTGCACCTGTGACAGTATACCACTCAGTACTACAGTGAAGTTGAGATTACATTACTCTGGTCCCCTGTCAATTTGAACTCACAACTTGACTCTAAGGTCATAGTGCAATCAACAAACTAACATAAGGAGAAGAGGAAATTCATGATTAAATGGTGCCATACTTTTGTCTACAATTCTGTGATTGTAGAGGGAAAGGAATATTGAGAGGTTAAAAATTGCAAGCTTACGACGTCCTGGCACAGAATAGATGAGAGCTTTTGATCCATATCTTTATTACTAAAGACAGAAAATTTGTATCGTGGCCAGCATTGTATGAATGCTGCCCTCCTTGCCTAAATTGTGAGGTTACATTTGTCACTATCTGTAAAATTTTGAGAGCTGACCGCCAGTACATCTGTTACCTCTGGAGCCATTTCTTTTAATACTCTGGAATGTTGGTGACCAAGTCCAGGCGATTTATGCACTTTAAATCCAGTCATTTCTCTCTTCTTATCAAACATTAATATCCTACAGTTCTTCTTCTACACTCATTCCTCGATTCTCCATTATTTCTGGTTTTCAGTATTTTCCGCCATGAATAGGTGGTGGATGGGGTACCAATCAAGTGGGATGCTTTGCCCTGGATGGTATCGAGCTTCTTGAATGTTGTTGGTACTGCATTCATCCAAGAAAGTGGAGAAAATTCCATTACACTCCTGACTTCTGCCTTGTAAATGATGGACAGGCTTTGGGCAGTCAGGAGGTGAGTTACTTGCTGCAATTTTTGTCTGATTGTGCATAGTAGAACTTCTTTTGTTCTTGTATTTTCAATGAAAAGCACGTATAAAGATTATAAGTGAAGCAAGCCCATACAATCAGAAGATACCTTGTTCAATTCAGACGCTATCTGACTACTTTGCCTTACCATAAATATTCTGTTCCTTTTGATTTGCCTTCCCTTCACCCCATTGTTGGATGCTAAGCTGTGAGCCAGGGGAGTGCCAATTTCTGGATTTACATACCTAAATCTCTTCATTCTTTCCTTAAAACGATTCTTGATACCCTTTATAACCAAGCTTTTGATCACATTTTCTGATCTTTGTTTACCATCCATTTCTGATTTCCATGTATGTGACACACCTTGGGCGGATTCTTATCAAGGTCTGAGCAACATGGGCTATGGCAAGATGTGTGCGCCAGAATCAGGACAAGAGTCCAGTCGGGCCCACATCAGGGGCAACTTGCGCTGTTTTTGTGCTTTTCAGAAGCAACATGGTGAGTTTCTTACTTGGCAGTGGCAAGCTGCCAAGTAACGGGGATTATGACTCGTTAAATGTCTTGTTGACTCTCCCAACTTAGCCCAACAATATTCAACTTCCTATCTTGCCAAACTTGCCACACATAAAGAAAACTTGATATGGAAACCAGAACGAATTTAGCTTGCCACTTGTTCCGAAGGATCTCCATGTTGGACACCAGCCACAGCATGTCAGGGCGTGATCCAGGTGCACCAGCTATATGCACCTCACGTTTATGGAACTCCATCTCCAATCCGTCTATCGTGCTGCATCGGCAACTATAGTAATGCTGCAGCAAGCACACTCTTTTAAAAATTCACGGGTTGAGGTAGTCACTAGCTAGGCCAGCAGTTGAGAATCAGCCACATTATGTGGGTCTGGAGTCACATGTAGTCCAGACCAGGTAAAGAAAACAGTTTCCTTCCCGAAAGGACATTAGTGAACGAGATGGGTTTTCCAACAATCAGCATTGGAATCGTAAAGATCACTGGTGTTTAATTCTAGATTTTTATTGAATTGAAATTCCGCCACCTGCCATGGCGGGATTCAAATCTGGGTCGCCAGAACATTACCAGGCTCTCTGGATTAATAGTCCATTGAGAATGCCACTAGGTCGTCGCCTGCCACTGGGTGCTGAGGGAGCATTTCCGGCCTATGGACTGGATGGGCTATACCTCCAGGCTTTTCACTTTCATAATGCACACATGCTTTGAGCCTACTTGGATGCTCACAGTATCCATGTCTTGCATTACTTTGCCTTGCCTTTTAGCACTTTGCCCCCTCAGTCAGAGAAAGTCCTAAAATTACTTCTGCCTTGCCTTGCCAATTATTGCAAACATAAAAGGAGCAAACGTTTCATGGTTGTCAGCAGGTCTCAGTCATGTTAAGGGAGATGACCGCACTCAGAGGTGCCGACAGAATAAGTTAAGGGCAGCCTACAGTACCAGTCCCAGGTCTTGGAAATGGTCTGTCAACCACTCGGATCAGTTAGTTGTGAGGAGCTGAATGTTGGGCAGCCCACCACCTGTCTTGAGTCTTTTCGCCCTCTTAAGTATGGCTTTCCTCCAGGAATGAGAGACAAGTATGTATTTAGGGAGATAAAAGTAGGTGGCACAGCTGTTATTACATAAGAAATAGGAGCCAGAGTAGGCCATTTAGCCCATCGAGCCTACTGTGCCGTTCACTAAGATCATAGCTGATTTGTTTATCGACTCAGCTCCACTTATGTGCCCACTCACCATGACCCTTAATCCCTTACTATTCAAAAATCTATTTGCCTTTGCCTTAAAAATATTCAAAGAGGTAGCCTCAACTGCTTCACTGAGCAGGGAATTCCACAGATTCACACTCTTTGGGTGAAGGAAGTTCCTCCTCAACTCAGTCCTAAATCTGCTCCTCCTTATTTTGAGGCTATACTCCCTCGTTCTAATTTCACCCACCAGTGGAAACAACCTGCCTGATTCTATTTTACCTATTCCATTCATAATTTTATATGTTTCTGTAAGATTCCCTCTTGTTCTCCGAAATTCCAATCAGTATAGTCCCAGTCTGCTCAATCTCTCCTAATAAGCCAACCCTCTCAATTCCGGAATCGACCTAGTGAACCTCCTCTGCACCTCCTCCAGTGCTAATACATCCTTTCTCAAGCAAGGAGACCAAAACTATATACAGTACTCCAGGTGAGGCCTCACCAGCACCCTATACAGCTGCAGCGTAACCTCCCAGTATTCGATTTGCCTTCTTATTTACCTGCTGCACCTGAAAACCAACTTTATTGTGATTCATGCACAAGGATGCCCAGGTCCCTCTGCACAGCAGCATGCTGCAATTTTTTACCATTGAAATATTTGTCTATTTTGTTATTCCTACCAAAATGGATGACCTCACATTTACCATCATTGTACTCCATCTGCCATTCCGGTGTCAATTCAGCAACATTGTAGACCGTATGGATGATAGCATAAATTAACAAAGGTTATTGACGGACTAATTGAATGGGTGGAACTGTGGCAGATGGAGTTCAAGGTAAGCCAGTTTGAGGTTATCCATTTTGAACTGAAAAAGATTTGATAAGGATATTTTCTAAATGGTATGAAATTAAATACAGTGGATTTCCAAAAAGAGTTGTGGGTTCTGGTGCATAGATCTTTAAAATGTTACGATCAGGTACGGAAAATAATTAAGAAAGACAATGTAATGTGGGGATAACGACGTGTAGAGCTGGATGAACACAGCAGGCAAAGCAGCATCAGAGGAGCAGGAAAGCTGATGTTTCGGGTCTGGACCCTTCTTCAGAAAATGGAATGTTGGCTGTTTTATCGAGAGGACCGCATTACAAGGATGCAGAAGTTATGCTGCAGTTATACAAAACCCTGGTTAGACCCCCGCTTGGAATACTGAGAGCAGATCTGGGCTCTATACCTTAGGAAGGATATATTGGCCTTGTTGAGAGTACAACATAGGTTTACAAGAATGATACCTGGACTTCAGTGGTTAAGTCATCAGAAGAGATTATATAAGATTCAGCCTGTTTTCTCTAGACTTTAGGAGGCTAAGGAGTGATCTGATCGAAACCTTCAAGCTATTAAGAGGAAAAGACAGGGTAGATAAAGATAAACTATTTCCATTGGTTGGCGATTCTAGAACTAGGGACATGGTCTGAGAATTAGGGCTAAACCATTCATGATTGATGTCAGGAAGCAGTCCTGCGCACACAGGATGGCAGATATTTGGCCACAGGTCAACATGATCTTGTTGAATGGTGGAACAAACCTGAGGGGCTAAATGACAAACTCCTGTTCCTACATTCGTAGGTGGGGAATTGTCTCCAGCAAGTGAGTAGGCAGCACAGACGGCATACAGGAATAGTGGTTTTGGGAGCTGGAGTGCGTATTAATGAGAGTGGTTAGAGCATAAGCTTTGGTGTGAGGTGAATACTGTTCACAGTGAGTGAGTGAGAGGTATTGGTGAAATGATGGTAGCATTTACATTGGCGGAATGGAGAAGGTAATTGACCTCCTTCCTACAGTGCTCGATATTCCTCCAAACAGTGAGACAGCATTGAGCTGCGTTGTAACTGTAGACCGTGTTGGTGTTGTCAGGTGCAGTGGCCTTCACTCCTGTTCGTTGGGGTGAAGGAAGTTTAGCCTGTGCAACATCCCATCCAGCAGGATCCTTCAGACTGTCTGTGCAGCAGGGTATGAATTTTCTTGTGTGCCTTGACTGGGTAAATGTTAGGAAGCATGCAGGGCAGCTCCAGACTGACAGTGCTTATGCAAGTGAACAGTAGGCTTTTAAAGATGGCACTGGCACAGATGAGTTGCGGGATTTCCGCTGAGTGGCACATTATTGTTGGAAAAGCATGTGTTAATTTGGATCAGAAATCAGACAGCATAGGGGTTAATTAGGGAATTAACATGGAGAGTTTGGTAAGATATGACAAGAGAACCTGCTAGGCCGTGTGGCACAAAGCACTTCAAGAAACGCAACCAAACCAAATAAGACTCAGGCCCTTGAGTTGTTTAAGATGCTACGTACAAGCTAACTAACTATCAGGAGGAAAATAAGAAAGGACATTTGACTTGAAAAATAGAATTTTTAAAAAACAATTGTTCAGTTTACCTACTGTCCTTAATATGTTTCAAAATCTGAGGAAAATGTTCTCTGGGGACCTAAATGGAAGGATTTTCGGGTCATGGAGCCTCCCGTTTTATAGTGGAACAGATTTAGATTTATTTGGGTCACATAACCTCCCTCAAATGATCCATCAGTTTTTCTTCCCCCTCAGAATATGTACAAAGCAGAAATGCATCAGAAAAAATCTTCAAACAGAGATTAGATTTCTGGCAGCCAACCTCCAAAACAGAGAGTGAACCTTTCACAGAAAAGCTCAATGCACAGATAAAGAAGCAAAGGTCATCTGTCCACTTAGGTAAGTGAGCCTCTACTGAAATGCCTGTTTCCTATCAGTATCAAACACTGTAAATTGTTGTTGGTAGGATTTGGTTTGACTTGTCAGTCATTGGAACCCTGTCATCTGCAGTTCGGTTCTGCATTTGATCAGACAAATTTGTAATTTTCCCTAACCCTGATCTTTCAGCTTGACACCTTCTTTTCGGTGCCTTGCCAAAGTGATACCCAAATGACGAGACATTGCACGGTGGTGATAGTTGCTAACCTTGGTTCTGTACTGACCAAGAATATATCCATATGTAGTTCAACAAAATAGACTACTGTTGTGCTCATGGTCAGTTGACAGTAAGTCTTTTATTTACCCAAAATGGAAATAGAATTTAAATAATGACAACATAAAGTTGATCCAACTAGTGGCCTGCAGTTATACCTTAACTGGATTAATGCACATTTTTTCATGTTGTCATAATAAATGTTGATAGAAAAGCGTGACAAAATACCTTGACGGCCAGAATTGAGCTTCATGTATAGGAAATACGTTACCTATGGTAGAATTTTAATAAACCTCAGTATTGCTAGCCATCATAAGGCAGTTTTCAGACATGACACCTAGTATATATTCTCTTCACCTCACATTGACTTGTTCATAGTGATTGTTTTTGCATTACTTACAAAATGGAAGTTCACAAAGACATTCTTGCCGCAAGGGTCAGTGGACAGCAACTGGAATCAGGCATAGTGCCCCACTCCAACTTGAACCCCATTCTCCTTCTTCCTCACCCTATGCCACTATCCTCCTCCTCTTTTCCACCCATTCCACCATCATTTCAGCACCATTTGTTATATTGTTAATAATGGGAGTTTCACAAGGTATTATGTATTATCTCTCAAAATATAAAGAATGAGTGATGGACTGACTACTGCTAATCCTGTTATTTTTCTTCTACACAGCGCTCAGTAAACGGCTTAAAGCAGCTTCACATTCATCTCCATCACTACTAAACTCCCAGACTACAAAACCCAGTTCAACAATGCACCATTCGCCTTCGTACACTGACCACCCTGCTTCAGTCGTACACAACCAGCCAGCAACGACCACCACCTCTACACCAGTAAGTTAAAGCACTAGTTCATGATTTGAAATGTATCTAGTACTAGAGAAACTTAAGTGACCAAAATCTTACACATCCCTACAACCTGATGGCCTACATTCTCGATCCTGAAAGAGAGAGCTGCTGAGATGATGGATACTATCCTTCTGCTTTTCCTCAATTTTGTAGATTCTGAACAGTAGATTGCAAGTTAGGAAATGCCAAAACACTACTCAAGTGAAAAGGGAGTGATTAAATCATGACTGTGGGCCAGTAAGCCTGACATCAGCAATTAGAAAGTGCTGAAAATTTATATTAACAAATTCTTAAGACTGTCTTTAACAATGCTCTTATTCTAACCATACTATAATTTTCTAAGTCAGCTATCAGCTGGCTCTAACATTTAGATTCTACAACACTGCCACCACCACGAAAGTCACTCTCCACCCCGTGAAGTACTGTGCTACACATTAGACAGAAAATCTACAGAAATAGATTTTTTCTGTCCCTTTTCATGTCTTGAGGACTTTAAATCACCCTTTAACCATCAGAATCTACAAGATACAACCCTACTTTGTGAATCTGGCAACATAACTTAATCCTTGTAGTACAAGTACCATTCTGGTGTAAGTATTTTGCACCCCTTGTCTTTCTGAAGGTGTGGTGTCGCGATCTGCCATAGTACTCAAGATGTAGTCTAACCAGGCTTTGAAAAGCTAGAACATTATATCTGCCATTGTGGTCCAATCCTGCATACTGTACTGGACTGCTTCACTGTTTATGGTGCCACAAATGGTGCTGATTTTTTTTTTTTTTTTAACTTTCTTCACTTGTGGGATATGGACATTGCTGGTTAGACCAGCATTCATTGTCCATCCATGGTTCCCTCTTGAGAAGACAGCAATGATTCGCCGCCTTGAACTGCTGCAGTCCATTTGGTGTAGGTAGATCTACAATGCCATTTGTGGAGTGCTGTGCATTACAGAGATACCTGTGATCCTGGGTGGGGTCAAAACATAAAGGACGAAAGCTCAGTGAGATGTGATGAGTCTGAATTAGAGGCAGTGGCTGAGGAATGAGATGTGGCTTTTTGTATGCAGGAGATTCATGGACAATTTTACACATTGCAGGGTATGTGCCAGTTTTTCAACTGTACTGGAGCAGCTGGCTAAGGGCAAGGATACTCCGGAGCACAATTATTCAGTATGATTATTGCCAGGGCTCGCTGTTTTAGCAATGCCCAGTGCTTTGAACTAACTGTTCCTTGACATCACAAGTAGTGAATTGAATTTGTTGAAGACTAACAGATACAGTGTTAGAAACCGCATGAGGAGGCTGAGATGGATCATGCAGTCAATGCTTCTTGGTGAAAACGCTACAAATACTTCAGTCTTACTTTTGCAGTTTGTTGCTGTGCTCCTACCTCATTGAGAACTATGATATTTGTGAACCCTTCACCTCCTATCAGTTTAATTGTCCACCATATTCACGATTGGATGTGGCAAGTCTACAAATCTTAGATCTATATTATAAAAGGTGTTTTATTTTACAACTTGTTTATCCATGGACATCTAAAGTACTGTATTTCATTTTAGAAATAATAGGTTAAAATTTTCTGTTCTGGCAGAGAAAATTGCTGCTCCCAGTCTGCTTCAGTCAAATCCTGCCTTATTTCAATAAAATCTGCCTTCCACAATCCAAAGTCCCTTTGTGCAGACCATCTTTGTTCTTTTCTGTAGCAAACTTATAACTTATGGTGAAATGGTCACTGTCTTTGAAGTGCTTCCCCACTTTCACCTTGAACACCAGTCTGTCTTTGCTCTTGAAAATTATGTCCAACATTGTACTGTCCCTTGTAAGGCCTTCTACATGTTGACATAAAAAGCTTTACTGATTACATTTCAAGAAATCTACCTTCTCTAAACCTTTTAAACTATGATTATCCCAGTTAATTTTGGGAAGTTAGTCACCTGGTGCAACAACTATTATTATTTTTGCACACTTCAGTGAATTGGCTGCATATCTGCTCTTCAATTGCCTTCTGACTATTTGGGGCCCTGTAATATACTCCAAGCAGTGACTACCCTCTTATTATTCCTAAGCTCTATCCACAAAGCCTCGTTTGACTACCTTTCCAAGATATTGACCTTCCTTTCAGCAGTAACTGACTGTTTAATTAATAATAATAATAGACACCATCTACTCTTTTACACATCTGTGCCTCGCCCGAAGATCCTGTTCTGTCTGAAATGTTGAGTTGCCAACTACGTCTCTAGGATGACAACCACATCATAGTTATGATTAGGGATGCTCAAGGCCAGAATTTTATTCATTCATGGGATGAGGGCACCACAGGCTAAGCAGCATTTATTGCCCATCCCTAATTGCCCAAAAGGCAGTTAAGAGTCAACCACATTGCTGTCGGTCTGGAGTCATATGTAGGCCAGACCAGGTAAGGGTGGCAGTTTCCTTTTCCTAAAGGATGGACCTAGTGAACCAGATGGGTTTTTCCAACAATCGACAATGGATTCGTGGTCATCATTAGACTCTTAATTCCAGATATTTATTGATTTCAAATTCCGCCATCTGCTGTGGTGTGGTTCAAACCCAGGTCCCCACAACGTTATCTGGGTCCCTGCATTAACAGTCCAGTGATAATACCACTAGGCCACCACCTCCCATCATGAAGATCTGAGAGCTCAAAAATTTTCAAAGATTGTAAGGAGTGAGCTGGGCATGATGGAGGTCGAAGTAGAATTTCTTTGTGATGGCAACAATAGAATTGAAGATTCAGGCTTCTCATTATTGAAAGGGAGGAAATTTCCATATGTCTAGATGTTGGATGTCGGATAGACAGCCTGTTAATTTCGCAACAGTGGAGGAGTTGAGAGAGTTGGGGATGAGGTATAGATGTGTGTCATCAGCAAACGTGTGAATACATGCTTTGATTAAGGAGCAACAATGATACTCCCTTGCCTGTAAAACATTTTGGGATGTCTTATCTCCAGTGTTTCCTTCCTGCTTAGAACAGCTATCAGAACTCCATCTAGTGGCCTCTTCAGAGATAGCACTCTGTTTTTGTTTTAGATTTACAGCATTAAAAAGTATTAACTTCTAAAAGAGCAGAATGTAAGGTTTATCATTTTTGTTCTTGCTTATTCTTACAGTCTGCCCGAAAGAGAAGAGGTGAAAGTTCATTTGACATAAACAACATTGTGATTCCCATGTCCATGGCTGCTGCAGCTCGAGTGGAGAAACTTCAGTACAAGGAGATCCTGACACCAAGGTAACACAAGACAGTGTCAGTGAGATTTTAAAAAAAGTGTAACAGTGCCTTCTGTTGATGCAAAGCCTAAAAAATATTTTGCTAGAGATTTAACTAGTTGTTTAATAGTGGTGGAGTGAGTGTGCTGGTCAGCAGTGAACAATGTCAAAGACATGATGAGCCAGATAGCTTCTTTATGCGCTGCAGTATTCCAAGATTCCCGGAGTGTCACCCTTGAAAGTTTCTGTCCATTTCTATAATGAAAGTTCCGTCCAGCTTCATGGGCAATCGGACTGTACCTCATATGCAACAAACCTTCCTTCTTCATCGGCTCAGCTTGCAGAAGAGTCCACCTTGATCTATAAATAGAACATTTCTGTTCACTCCATCAGTTATTCTGAAAGGTACACTAATGGAAATAAGGATTTTATGGCTCACATTTTGTTTACTAGCCATGCCCTGATTTCTCAGTTCACGCACCCCTGTAGAAGCAGTTGCAGTCTAGTAGCGTCACTGGGCTAGTAATCCAGAGTCCAGGCTAATGTTCTGGGGACAAAAACAAAAGTTGCTGGAAAAACTCAGCAGGTCTGGCAGCATCTGTGAAGAAAAAAATCAGTTCGGGTCCAGACCCAAAACGTTAACTCTGACTTTTTGTTCACAGATGTTGCCAGATCTGCTGAGCTTTTCCGGCAACTTCTGTTTTTGTTTTTTTGCTTTTGATTTACAGCAACCACGGTTCTTTTGGTTTTTAATGTTCTGGGGACATGGGTTTGAATTTCACCATGAAAAATAGTGAGATTTGAATTCAATAATAATGTAGAATTTAAAAAACTTGTCTAATGGTAACCATGTGACCATTGCCAATTGCCCTAAAAACTCATCTGGTTCATTAATGTCTTTTGGAGAAGGAAGTTCTGTCGCTCTTGTCTGGTCTGGTCAACATGTGACTGCAGACTTTTAACGTTCGAGTTCTAAAAAGTACCAATGTCCAATTTTTCCAGTTTTTGTTCTCAAAATAATGTGGTACTTACAGTAGTTAAAAGAACAACTTCAAACAAATTCTCTATAATTAGTTCCTATTTCTCCTTGACAGTTGGCGAATCGTAGATGTTGAACAGTCAAAGCTGCAGAATTGCAAGTTGGAGGATGACCAGGTAGTTTATTACATATCAGAATTGCTTGCAAGTCCATGAAGAATTATTGAATCTCTTATTTTGCTGGCAGCCTTTAAACTCTTCACTTGTTTATTCTTGAATATATAGTATGAAGAAATGTCTGATGAAGCTTTTCTTAATCGCCATTCCAAATGTGAGGAAATTGAACGTTCTAGATGGTGTTTGTGGTCTTCCACCAGCTCGGCCAGACGAGGAAGCAGGTAAACATGATGTTTAGAGATTGCAGTTTATAATTCAGAAATCTGTTTGGGTTCCAACAAAGAAAATTACAGCACAGGAACAGGCCCCTCAGCCCTCCAAGCCTGCGCCGATCCAGATCCTCTAGCTAAACCTGTCACCTATTTTCCAAGTACCTGTATCCCTCTGCTCCCTGCTCATTCGTGTATCTGTCTAGATACATCTTAAATGACGCTTTCATGCCTGCCTCTACCACCTCCGCTGGCAACGCGTTCCAGGCACCCACCACCCTCTGCGTAAAGAAACACATTGGAAGGAAGCTGATGGTGTGCAGCTCAGGGTGAATAAAATAACATGGGTGTATTGATTGTGACCATTCAAATTCTCTGGATTTTGAAAATATCCTATTATGTTAGAAAGATGCCAATGTTACATCTCTATTCAAGAAGAAGGGAGATAGAAAGCAGCAATCTGAAGGCTAATTTGCCCAACATCTGTCTTGGGTAAGTGCTTGAGTATATTTTAAGACAGTAATGACAGGACATTTTGATAATCATGACAGTCAAGATACTTCACTGTGGTTTTGTGAAAGGGAAATTATGTTTGTCTAATTTTGGGGGAGTTTGTTGAGGTAGGAAGAAGCAGGTTGGGTGATGGGAATCAGTAGATGTGTTTTAATTTCCAGAACTCATTTGATAAAGCACCTCACTAAAGCTTACTTCACAGGTTTAGAACTCCTGGTGTTGGAAATAAATTGTTAACCCTGAAAGAGACAGCTGTCAGGAAGCAGATTATGAAAAAGGTCATTTTCAGATTTGCTAACAGTAACCAATGGAGTCACAGTGATCATTGCTGGGATCTCAATCATTTGCAATCTACACTGATGACTTGGATGAAGAATATGCTTCATCTGAATATGCTGATGACACAAAAATAGATAGAAAAACAAATTGTGAATAAGAGACGAAGTCTTCAAAGGGTTATAGTTAGTTTAGATGAGTAGGCAAATCCATTGGCAGATGGAGTCTAAGACAGGACTTGAGTTTTTCACTTGGCAGGAAGTACAGAAAAATACAGTACATTATTTAAATAGAGAAGGACTGTGGAAGCCTGTGATACAGGAAGTTCTGAGTTTCCTGTACCTGAATCTCACAAAATAGCATATAGGTAGTTCAGCATGTGATTGGGTCAGCAAATAGAATTGTGGCCTTTAGGGAAATGCATTTTTAAAATAGGCAAGTGTTCCTGTTGCTATACAAGGCCTTAGTGAATCTGAAGCTCTCATAGTCATAGAGTCAGACAGCACAGAAGAGGCCCTTTGAACCATCGAATCTGCACAGACCAGTCTACACCAATCCCACTTTCCAATTCTTGACCCAGTCTTGAACATTATGACATTTTAAGTGCTCATTATAATTTTTAAAGGTTGTGAGATTTCCCGCCTCTAGAGCACTCGTAGGCAGTTCATTTCAGATTCTTGTCATCTATTAGGCGAAAACAATTTTCCTAAAATCCCCTGTAAACTTGCTGTTCATCACCTTAAAATTACGTCTCCATGCTATTGACCCTTCAAGTAAGGGAAATATTTGCTTACTATCTATCCTGTCCATGCCCCTCTTAATCTTTAACACCTCAATCATATTCCTCCTCGGACCTCTCTGCTCTAAAGAAAACAACCTGAGCCTATCCAGCCTCCCTTCATAGCTAAAATGTTCTAACCCAGGCAACATCCTAGTCAATCGTCTCTGCATCTCTCCAATACAATCAAATCTTTTCAGTAGTGCAGTGAACAGAACTGCACGCAGTACTCCAGCTGTGGTCTAGCCAAAGTTTTGTACCCCTCCAACATAACGTTCCTGCATCATCTTTCACTGTGTAGTTTTGGTCTCTTGAGGAGAGATCAATTGCATTTGTGACTAATTTCTGGGATTAAAAGTTTGTTTTGTCAGGCAGTGTTCAGCAGATTAAGCCTATTCTCATTGAAGTTTAAGAAGATCAAAAGTGATATTGTTGAAACACATCATGTCATGGGGGTGACTTGACAGGAAAAATCTAGAATTAGCATTCACAGTTTGAAAATGAGAGTTCTCCTCTTTAAGACGGTGATGTTAACAAGTTTCGTCATTAGACTTTGATATTGTTAAGATCTCAGGTGATGTTATTGGCAGACAAGTAAGATCACAGATGGGAAACTTGCTTAATATATCATTCTTATTTTGATTTTCACAAACTGTCTTGCTGAAACATAAGCACGTTATACTGCAGATGTTCCTTTAACATGAGATACTCTGGGCCAACAGCAGCTGAATTCCAGAGGTGATGTGAGAGTGATTACCTGTGACAGTAAGGTCACTTAGACCGAATGTGGCCAGAAGAAGCCCTAGCAAAACGAGAGTCATTGGAAACCTGGGGAAAACCTAACATACCTAGCATAAAGGAAGATGGATGTGGTTATCGGTCAGTCATTTCAGCTCCAGGACCTCTCTGTAAGAGTTCCTCGTGATCTGTCTTGGGCCCAACCATTTACAGATGCTTTATTGTTGACTTTCCCTCTATCATAGGTTCAGAAATGTAGATGTTCACTGATTGCACAATTTCAGCACCGGTTGTACTCCTCCGATCCTTATTTAGTCCATGACCAAATGTCACAAGATCTGGGCAGTGGCTAAGTTTGGGCTGATAAGTGACAAGTAATATTGACACCACCCAAGTGCCTTGCAGTGGCTGTCTCTAACAGAAGAGAATCTAACCATTGCCCCTTGACATTCAGTGGTATTACCACCAATGAATCCCTCGCTGTCAACATTCTGTGGGTATGACAATCTGAACTGGACTAGCCGTATAAGTACTGTAGCTACAAGAGCAGGTCTGAGGCTTGGACTCCTGCAGTGAATAACTCCTCTCCTAACTCCCCAAAGCCTGTCCAGCATCGAGAAGTTAGGGGTATGATATAATATCCTCCACTTGCCAAATGAGTTCAACTTCAACGCTGAAGAAAATTGGCACTATCTCAGTCAAAGCAGCTGCTTGATAGGCACCACAACCACTCCCTCCAGCACTGCTCAGTAGAAGCAGTATGTACCATCTATAAGGTACATTACAGAAATTCATCAAGGCTTCCAAATCCGAGACCACCACCATCTAAAAAGAAAAGGGCAGCAGATACATGGGAGTCCACAAGTTTCAAGTGTCTCTCCAGCCTCTCGTCATCCTGACTTGGAAATATAACCTTGTTACTTTACTGTCTGTTGGTCAGAATCCTGGAACTCCCTTCCAAACAGCGTTGTGGGTTAACCTACAGCAAATGGACGACAGCACTTCAAAAAGACAGCTCACCCCTACTTTCTCAAGGAAAACTGGGGATAGGCAATAAATGTTGACCCTACCAGCAACGCTCACATCTGATGAATGAGTTTTTAAAAATCTTGCTTTCTCCCTACATCCCTTGTCATCTTCAGTATCTAGAAATTTCTCTCTCAAATATATTCAATAAGTTGGCCTCCACAGCCTCATCACCCTCTGAGTGAATAAACGTTTCCTTATTTCAATCTTAAATGTCCTGCCCTGTATCCTGACACTGTGACTCCTTGTTCTCGGATCCTTGTCAAGTGATGCATCTTCCCTTCATTCAGTCTGTCCAGCCATGTCAGAATTTTGTTTCTCCACGCCGGTTGGTCTGAGAAGGTGGTGCTGAGTCTTAGGATTTTATTGACTGGGTGTCTCATTAGCCTTAGAGTTTAAGGGTGAACTTAGTTGTTGTAAATTTCGAGACAGTCGCATGGAGCTTCCCCTATCAAAGCATGGCTGCGCGGCAGCTAGGAATCACTGCACATGTCAGTCAGCATGCTGATGCTAAGCTACTGCTTCCAACACCCACAGCTGCGCATGGGCCTTGGAGGTCCACACACCAGCAAGAAACATTACAGAGAATGTTGGTCATGTGAAGCTGTGATCATATTGGGATGGCAGTATCTTAGAGACTTTCTGATCATTTGTTTTCAGTACTGCAGGATGACTTCTTTACTCCATTAAACCATCAGAAGGAGCTTCCACTTGTAAATGCTAGTTATTGGTGAGTTTGAGATCTCAGGCTGCGGATTTCAGCAGTAATTCCAATCCTGATCACTGCTGAATGCCTTTTGCTGGGAAGTGACTGAGTGGAGGTCTGGCTTAGCTTGATGTTTACTTTGTGATTTAATAGCCTGAAAACCCTCATGATACAGATTTACTATAAGACCACAAGACGTAAGAACAGGAGTAAGCCTTTTGGCCCCTCAAGTGCAGATTATGGCCGATCCTACAAGCTTCACGTCTACTTTCCGGCCCTTTGCCCATAACTCTTGATTTTCTGACTGATTTTGCGCAGGAATTGACTGCTGAGTTGAGATAAAGGAAAACAGTTCATGATTAGTTTGGGCCCGTGGAGCATGGATGTTGATTGATCTCCTAATGCGAAAGCTACGACCAACCAGTTAATAAGCAGTATTTTGAACCAAAATTTTTACCACATATAATGTCTTTCTGGTTTTCAGAACTTCTAACAAAGCTGATGGCAGGTCTACTCCACAACTGCAGCAAGCTAATGCAGCAACCCCTCATCCAGCGTCACCTGACAGTGGGTTTCATCTTTTGAATGACTACCCTCACACACCCTCATTGAGTGGCCCAGTCAGCCCTGATACTTGCTCATCGCTCAATTCCTTCTACTCAAAAGATCGCATAAGAGTCCTGTCATTCAATGAGGATACACGGTCATCTACACCTGAAGTCACTGATGAAGAAGTTCAGGTACTTTTTGAATATGATATAGATTCAGAATCTTTGCTATGACTGTGCCTCTATCCAAAATCCCGAGGTCTACAGTATAATGGAAACATCCTAGTATGTTGTCCAATGCATCATCTTGTCTTCTGAGATGAATTGGGAAAACAGATGTGGTTAATTGACTAACATTTTTAAAAGATTCTTAATAATCGAGCATGTGATCTCCAAACTGTTTTTAAGATGTGTGCATGTACACATCAACATCATTTGTGATGCTGTCCCTAAAATGTTAAGATGCAAGCACTTAATTTTCTTTGTTACCGAATAGTGTTAAATGTTGTCCAATTACATAAATTTAAGTACGTTCATTTGAATTGTGTATATGTCTGCCTTGAGACAGGGGAACAATTTCTTCTAAAGTTCACAAATGTGGCCGTATTGTTCTAAATCAGTTATTTCCTTTGGATAACAGAGTCCTGATAAATTGACATGTTACTGCTTTACAGTCCCATTAGTGCTTGCTGGACATAAACTGTCGCCTAGCATTTCTCAAACTCTCACTGTATTTGGCAAGACAAAAGATCCCACAGACAATTCTATCAGGTCTATCTGACCGGCTTTCACTTGCCTCAGCAAAAAAAGCAACCAAAAACATGGGAAGAATGGCACTGCTTTTAATGAACCACCAGAGGAAATGACTTCTGGTTTCAAGGCATTTCTCTCTTGTCAGGTACTGTGTTCACCTATTTCCCTTCCCTTGATTTCAACCCGACAACTGTTGAAAATCCAGTTGGATGTTGCAAATACTGCTACATTAATTTGCTTCTAAATCTATATTATTGTTGCTTACGTTTATGACAACTTGTACTGTGCTGTTGGGAATCAGTCTGATTGTGTGAAATCCCACAAGAATAAGACTCCTGGCCTGCTCTCCTGGCTTCAGCCATGGCATTGTGTGTCAGTGACTTGCATTTTGAACCAGCCTGCAGACCACTGGAGCATCCACACACGCCACACTTTGAGAAACAGCGCTGTAACTAGTATGTGATCTGATTGTATGTCTCTATCATTCATTGGAGGAGAAACTAAGATGATGATGGGGTGGGGGGGAGTCGAATTTTTTTTTTGATTTATTGTAATGAATTTTATTTATCCTTTTAGATGGTGCAACCTTGGGAGCCAAGGATATTTCCCTTATCAGCTGAAGACATGGAACTATTGAAAGGACATACCAACTCTCTTAGAGAAAGTCGCTATGAGCGACCAAGGGATGTACACTGGTTGTCGGCTAACAAGCTGAGCATTAGGACCGAATCTGCTGAGTGCACCCCTTCATTATTGCAGAATCCAAGAGGCCCTGCATATTTAAAGGATGACAACAGTTCAGACTTGAGATTGACTCTGGCAATTGAGAATGAACGAAGTATGGATAGATGAACTCAGCACACACCATAATTTATCAACCAGACCCGCACATCAGTCACATCTTGTATATATGTGCTGTATCTATATATAAATATATATATATATCTATATATATATATAAAAAAACAGAGAAAAACTGTTATTTTGTTTTCAAATGTTTGATATTCAAACATCTATTTTTGAGAGGATGCATATATAATAACTTCTATTAAGTGATCTTTTTATTTTCATTTCCTTTCAAGTCAGTGTACTGTAAATTGTACCATTTGGGGTTTGGGTTGGGTTGTGGCCAGGGAATCAGTCACAAATGTAAAGAATGTAAGGTCCTTTATGTAAAAGTGATGTCAGTCTGTGCCAACAAAACAAGAAGGGAAAGCTTTAGAGAAAGAATAAAAAAAACTTTTTAAAACAAAACATTCATTGGGGGTGGGGGGAAGGGAGCAGGAATCCTCATTCAGAAGAGTAGAAATAGTTTCTCCTGTTTCAGTAAATCCTTTGGGCTTGTCTTCATTAACACTGCTGAATTCTAGAATATTTGTGCTGTTGTATAGCATGCCCGAGGAGTGGTCGACTGACTGTACTTTCCCCTATATTAAATTACTACAGTTCTTGTTTGCCCTGTGTTTTGTGCTCTCACTTTCTTCATTCAGTATGTTGTACGGGGCTGCTCACTTAAATCTTTTACTGAATTCTGTGTATTAACAAGTAATTGAAAAGGAAACTTGAAAGACTTCCATAAATATATAAATGGGCATTTAACATAATTGGGCTAATTAGGAACGGAAAGGATATGATGTTCTGGAGATATGACTGAATTAGTAAATCAATACTATTACATTTGTCTTCTTCAATGAAGAGTTTGTTGTCATTTTCCCAGTGAAGGAGACAGCAACTGAGAAAGTGGAAAGGATAAGGCTCAGAGTGCCAAGTAGAAATTCCACGTTGCAGAAGTAAGTTGGTTGAGATAGGAGGATGATGCATTATATCAGCATAGGTTTAAATGATGAAGTATATTTGACCAACTGCATTTAGTTCTTTGATGCAATAGGGAAGGTTTTTGAGGGTAGTTCAGTTGACTTATTGTATATCCTTTCAAAGGCATGGATAAAGTACCACAGGATAGACTTGGAAAAAATTGAAACCTCCTAGGTAGCATCCGTCTGGATCCCATGAACTCTTGTGCCATGAGGTTAACAGAACTGAAACTTCCTACTGCTTACTATTTACCACATTTCCTCAGCTGATGAACCTATACTCCTGCATATTGAATGTCACACAAAAAAAGCACCAAGGATGGCAAAGATGCAGAATGTACTCTATTTTGAGGACTTAAATATCCATCACCAAGAGTGGGTCAATAGCAGCATTACTGACTGAGCTGGCCAAGTCCTAAAACGCATATCTGCATGAGTGGGTCTGTAGTAGTTAGTAAGGGAATGAGTAAAGGGGAATGTCCTACTAGACACTGCCATCTCCAAATCTACCTGTTGAAGATGCATCTGTCCATGATAGTATAGGCAGGACTAGCCAGCACACCTTGTGGAGATGAAGTCCCATTTCACACTGAGTGAACCCCTGTATTTTGTGTTGTATGACACTACGTTAAATGGGATCAGTTCTTCTAGCTATAAATCAGGCATCCATGAGATGCTGTGGCTTATCGTAAACAGCAGAATTTTGTATTTCATGGTCCAGCAAATCCTTCACTGTTTCACCACCACCAAACCAAGGAATTAATCCAAGTCCATTGAAGAATTCAGGAGGTGTTGACCTAATGAAACTACAGCACAGATTACTTGAATGACAAACAGCAGAATCAGTGCAATAGAGCGATGCAATCCTTCAATGAAAAGATCAAATCTGTGCTTGGAAGTTCTGCCGTAGCCTGTCATGAATGGTAGTGGACAATTAAATAACGAAAAGGAAGGATGGAAGGACTACAAATATACAATGAGCGGGAGCCAAGTGGATGATCTAGGCTGTTCTCTGAGGTCACCAACATAACCAATGCTAACTTTCAGCCAATTCAATTTACTGCACATGATATCAAGAAATGGGTGAAGGTACTATGACCTGTGAAGGCAATGGATTCTTACAGCAGTATTACTGAACACTTGTGTTCCATAAATATCTACACCCCAAACCAAGGTGTTCCCGTACTGTTGGTTTCTATCCAACAATGTGGAAAATTGTGTCGGAATGTTCTGTCTGCAAAAAGCACAACTAAGCTGCTCCAGCTGTTTAGTGCCTCAATAGCCTCCTCTTTACATCAGAAATGACGGAAGCAATGATCTAAAAGTTAACTATCGAGTGGCACTTTTTTTAGCTACAACCTAATTACTGACCTTCAGGTCGGAAGCCACCACAGCCACCTGGACCCTGCCCTCATTATATCTTTGGTCTAAATATGGACAAGGCTGAATTCTAGAGGTGAGGTGAGAGTGTCTACCCTTGAAATCAAGGTAAGTTTTGACCGAACATGGTATTAAGGAGCCCTAGCAAAATTGAATCATCATTAACTCTGCATTGATTGAAATCACACCTTGTGGTTGATGGATGTGAATGATCTCAGTGCCAGGACATCACTACAGGAGTTGCGTAAGGTTGTGCCCTATGTCCAATTATCTATCGCCACTTCATCAATTACCATTTTTAACATCAAAGATCAGAAGTGGGGATGTTTACTGATGTATTATGTTCAATGCGATTTGTAATTTCGCAAATACTGAAGTACAGCGTACATGCATGCAACAAGGTCTGGCAAGGAATATTTACAAGTGACAGGCAATGACCATCTCCAACAAGCAATAATCAATCACCCCTTGATAATTTCACAGTTTTACCATTTCTGAAACACCCCACATTCCCAACCACTAACATTCTAGAGGTTACCATTGAACGGAAAATGAAGTGGACCAGCCATTTAAGTACTGCGGCTACAAGTGCAGGTCAGAGACTGGAAATTCTGAGCTGAGTAGCTCACCTCCATGGTTATCAGGTAGCAACTGGTGCATTCAGGAATGGTTTTGAGAGAACTAGAACAGAAGGAGAATGTATAGTATGTTTCTGTTATACTGGATATTGCAATGTCCAGCCAGGACTAGAATATGGCTAACGTAGTGTGGAAGGAAAGCTGTTTGGAAATAGCTGGATCATCATTCACAAATGAAGTATTACATACTTGATTGATGAAGATAACTATATTAAACCATATAATTTTATTCAGCAGACTGGATGATTGGTGACACAAAGGTAGGAAAGTCGGTCGTAAACGTGTTTAAAAAGGGCAATAGGTTCAGGCAGTGGGCAACAAAAATTAGCAGATGCGAATATATTGTGGGAGAATGTGAGCTTTTCCACTCAGCCACAAGACTTTTTTTTTAAAGCAGCAAATTGTTTCAGTGAGAGATCACAGATCACTCAAGTATAGTGTGATCTGGATGTCCTGGTACATGAATCACAGAGCACATGTACACGGGCACATCAAGTGTTTAGGAAGACAAATGGAATGTTGCCATTTATTGCAAGGGGAAGAGAATATGTAAGTTGCTAAGTATCATATTCAGTTTGGTCTCCTTTTAAGCAAGGGCATAACTTCATTAGAAGATGTTCAGAGAAGGTTCAGTCAACTGATTTTTGAGATGAGGGGGTTAGTTTATGAGGAAAGCTTGAACACGTTGAGTCTATATCCTAAGGCTGAGAAAGACTAGCTGAACTAGAGGACATAATTTAAAACTAAGGGATCATTCATTTAAGACTGAGATGAGTTTTTTTTTTTCTGTCTGAAGAGTTTGTAAGAATCAGAGGGGATCCTGTTGAAGCATGGAAGATTTTTCAGGAGACCTAACAGCATTGCTAATATTTCCATGAGATGTAGAAGTAGAAGTAGAAACAGAAGTAGGCCATTTGGCCCATCGATTCCACGCTACTCGAGATCATGGCTGATCTGGTAATCCACAATTTCAGTTTACTGCCTTTCCCCCATAACCCTCGCCTCCCTTATTGATTAAAAATCTCTCTCATAGTTTGTTGACCCAGCAATGACAGCCCTCTGCAGTAAACAATTCCACAGATTCGTCACCGTTTAAAAGTTACTCTTCAGCTCTGTCTTAATTGGGGTTCTCCTTACTCTGAATCCTAGACTCTTCAACATGGGGGAAACAATCCCTCCATATCCAGGATCAACCTAGTGAACCTTCTCTGAATTACCTCCAATATCTTTTTGTCTGTAAGGGGGCAAAATCTGTTCAGTGTTACAGCTATAATCTGACCACTGTCTTGTATAGTTTTAGTGAGACCTCCCTATTTTGATGTTCCATTTCTTTGGAAATAAAGGCCAACATTCTATTTGCCATTGCTATTCCCTGCTGAACTTGGATGCTAATTTTTTTAATGTAATTCATGCACTAGGCTACAACTTTCTTGAGTTTCTCCCCATTTAAATAATATTCAGCTCTTTTATTCTTCTTGACAAAGGGCATAACCTCACATTTTCCCACATTGTTTTCCTTTTGCCCCCTCACTGAACTTCTGTCAATTCCTTGTATCATTCTCACTACTTACCTTCCCATCTGTTTTTGTGTTATCTCTAAACTTGGTGTTAGTATGTTCACTTCCATCATCCACTACCTACAGGCTGCCATCCTGAAAATGCCCTGATTATCCCAACTCTCTGTCTTCTGTTAGCTAATCCACTATCTATGCTAATATATAACCTCCAACATCAGGGGCTCTTGAACAAAAAGAGGAATTGCTGGAGAAAGTCAGCAGGTCTGGCAGCATCTGTGGAGAGAAAGCAGAGTTAACATTTCAAGTCCAGTGACCCTTCTTCTGAACTGAGCTCTTATTAAATAGACATACATGTGCTACCTTAGTGATAACCTTTTGGAATTCTAGGTATTTTACATCTACTGTTTCCTCTTTTCCCTGTTTGTTACTTCCTCAAAGAACTCTAATAAATTTGTCAGGCATGATTTCTCCTTCGTGAAGCCATGCTGACTCTGTTAGATCATATTGAGTTTTTAAATGGTCGGCTATTACATTTCTTATTAATGCTGAAAGGATGTATCTCTTCGTCGGAAGACTAGAACTAGAGGACACAGTTTAAAACTAAAAGGTCATGCCTTAAAACATGAGATTCTCCTTTTCTCTGAGGAAGCAGACATAGTTGGATTCTTGACTAACGAGGGAGTCAAAGGTCATTAGGGATAGACGCGAAAATGGAGATGAAGACACGGTCAGATCAGCTGTGATGTTATTGAGTGGCACAGCAGGCTAGAGGCTAGATAATATAAAACAAGGAGTACAATTCCATAGCGGGTGCAGGAGCAAAGAGGTCTGTGTGCGTATATGTGCACAGGTCGTTGAAGGTGGTAGGATAGGACAATCAAGCATTTAATAAGCATACAGTATACTAATAGGAATATAGAGGACTAGAACAAGGAGGTGATGTTAGACTTGCATGAGACATCTGTTAGATCTCAACTGAAGTATTGTGTGCAATTGCGGGCACTACCATTTGTAGTTTGTGAATGAATTTAAGAATGTATGGAAGCAATTTAGAAAGATGGTTCCAGAGTTGAGAAACAAGGACAGATTGGAGAGAGTGGGACTGTTCTCCTTGGAGAGAAGGAGGCTACGAGAATATATGATGGAAGATTTTCAAAATCATGAGGGGACTGGATAGAGTAGAGAGAAACTGTTTATGCTTGCTATTGAGAGAGCATACATTTAAGGTGATTTATACACCATACAAGTGCGATTACATGAGCCATTCGGGTCTGGAATGCACTGCTGGACTTGTGTAGAGGCAAGTTCAATTGAGACATTCGGGAGTTCATTATTTCTATTTAACTACTCATCCAATATACAAGGGTATTTACTGGTCTAGAATCTATCTCAGTCTTAAATTTACAAAAATACTCTGCCTTCACAGCTTTCTGTGGCAAGGAGTTTCAAAGACTCTCAAGCCTCAGAAGAAATTGCTGAAACTGCATTCACTTGAATGACTTCATTCCATAGCATTAGGTCTAATAGGACAATCTACATACTAGCACTAAAAGCTGTTCTGGATGCATTTTTACAACTCCACCTCATTTAATCCTTTCACACTAAGGTAATGTTAGCAAAGTTTAAATCCCTTACAAACATACCGCTTTTTCTCTCTCCCCTTTCAGTGATTTGCCTGTGTATCTGCTCATCTATCTCCCTCTATTGGGAGGCCTGTAGTATATCCCCAATAGGTAATTGCCCCTTTTTTTTTATTTCTACGCCCTTCCCAGATGGCCTCATTTGTCGACCCTTTAAGACATCCTCCCTCATTATAACGCTGATGGTTTCCGTCATCAACAATGCAATGACCTCACCTCTTACATACCCTGCTATTATGCCAAAACCTCTATATCCCTGAACATTGAATAGAGTATTCAGCTGAGCTCCTGATAAACCACATGGAGTGACTGGAGCTGTACAAGAACTTACTGTGGAGCATCTAAAATGCTGAGGACAATGTGGATAGCACGTTTAGCAAGTTGGTCATACTGCAAGTAAGGGCTATAAAAGCAAAAAAGCATTGGGTGACCATCAGGAAGACTAGAAAGCATAGGCAGGTAGTTCAAGAGTCCCCTGTCACCATTCCCCTCTCAAATGGATGGAGTGTGATCAAGGCTGTTGTTGGGGGCTGGGGGGAATCGCTTTCAGGGAAAAGGAGAAAAGCCACGTCTGTGTTGCCATAGTTGGCTCTGCTGTACAGCAGGGGTGGAAAAAGACAGGGACAGCTTTAGTGATAGGGGACTCAATTGTAAGGGGAACTGATAAGTGGTTCTTTGGCTGCAAACAAAACTCTCGAATGGTATGTTGCCTCCGTGGTGCCAGGGCCAGTGATGTCTCAGAGCGGCTGTAGGGCATTCTGAAGGGGTGAAAAACCAGCAGTCATGAAAGATGTCAGGACCATCAAAATGGGCAAAAATAAAGACATGAGGTCATGCAACAAGAATCTAGAGAGTTAGATGGTAGATTAAAGAGGAAGACTACTACGGTTGTAATTGCTGGATTACTTCCAGTGCCTCATGCCACTGAGTATAGGAATAGGAAGGCAGATTAAACCGAAGTGACCTTCTTGGGCCACAGAGTTGACAAGACTGGGGTACACCTGTTGGAAGATAAAGTGAGGACGATCAAAGGTGCCCTGGCTCCCACATCTGCCCAGGAGCTTAGGTCATTTCTTGGGCTGGTGAATTATTACAGAAAGTTCATACATAACCTGGCCTCCTTCCTGGCACATTTGCATCAACTCAAAAAGGCTTGGATTAGGTTGTGTAGCCAAGCTAAAGCTTTCAGTGAAGTGATGAAACAGCTATCATCCTCTAAGGTGTTGGCAAACTATGATCCCAAGCAAGATTTGGTATTGAGATACAATGCATCCCCGTACAGCAGTGGGATGGTATTAGCTCATAGGTGGCCCAATGGAGAGGAACGTCCAATAGCATATGTATCTAAGAGTTTGGCTAAGGCAGAGAGTAAATATGCCCAGAAAGAGAAAGAAGGATTGGCGATCTTATTTGGAATCAGGAGGTTCCACCAATACCTTTACGGACAAAAATTCAAGCAAATAATGGACCACAAACCCCTTCTAGGTCTGCAAAAGGGAACAAGGCAGTCCATAGCTTCAGGTGAAATTTAGCAGTGGGCTCTAATACTAAGTGTCTATAAATACAAGTTGGAACATTTTCTAGGAGGCCAGCTAGTGAATGCGCATGCATTAGGCCACCTTCCATTGGCAGATACACCACCAGTGGTACCGCTAATGGAACAGTCTGTAATGGTTTTAAATTTTCTGGATTCATTTCCAGTCACAGCTGACAATATCAGACTTTGGATGCAGAAAGATCCGGTCCTGTCAAAAGGGCGCCACAACCAGAATCAAAACCATTCTGGACCCAGAGAGACCAGATCACAGTAGCGGACAGCATGTTGTTATGGGTAGAAAGAGTGACTGTCCCCAACAAAGGTCACCGCCAGATACCAGCTAAACCCCACCAGGGTCATCCAGGGGTCTCCAAAATAAAGATGCTGGTCAGAAGTTATGCCCAGGCTTGGATACAGATATAGCCATGTTGGTGGGGCAGTGCCCAGAGTGCCAATAAAGACAAAAATTACCACCAGCAGCTCCCTAACATCCGTGGGAATTGCCAGGTAAACCTTGGACTCAATTACATGGCATCAGGAACGCCAGGGCCAGGCCCAAAACTCTGCCAAGTGAGAGAGACAGTTTATTGCAGAGGGTGAAGTTTGGTGTAAGAACCACGGAAATGGGTAAGAGGCATGGTCAGTGCAAGGAGATGACCAGTGACATATAAAGTCTGGATTGTTGCAACAGTCATGAATAATCAAGTGGATCATATGAAAGCCATGAACTTGCAAGTAATGCAGAAGCAAAATGTGCCCTGCACCTTGGAACAGTTGGAAAGGCTGCTGAAATCTATGGGTTCACCCTCTCTGTCAAGAATTCTCAATCCGTGATGGACATGAGGGACGTGGCCGCATCAACTCCTTTGCAGGCAGAAGCATTTCTGCCGAGGCATTCCTGGTGCAAAAGCTGAGCTTTCTTGTGTTACACGGCACCCGTACCAGATGCCGAGTCAGAGGAACCTGATCCAGTGTTAAAATACTCCAGGAGGCTCTCTAAGAAAAGGAATGGCCCTATGTCCTCAGACTTACAGGGGGAGGGATGTAGTGATTGTAACACAGTCCACCAGCTGGCCATCATAGAACATGAGTTCCCTGGTTGGGGCTGTTAATCTGGTCCAATCAGAGAGCCCTGACTGACAGATAAAAAGAGGAGTGTCAGAGATTCCGACACTCTAGGTGCAGACTCTGACGAGGCTGTGCCAGAGTCAAGGACTTTCCACGTGTAAATAAAGGGTGTTCAGTGACAGAATATTGGCCTGTGTGAAGTTACTTTCGCTGATATGATTTTACCTTCAACAATGCATTCCTGCATACATCCAATAACCTTTATCTCCTTTATGAAATAGGAATCTAGATACCTTTGCCTTAAAAGATATGCAAGGACTGTGCTTCCAACACCTTTTCAGTAAGAGAGAATCAAAGATTCAATACCTTCTAAGAGAAAATACTATTCATCTCTGGCTTAAATGGGAGACCCGTTATTTTCAATCTTTCCTCAAGATAATCTCCCCAGCCTAGATATCAGTCAAGTGAACCTTCTCTGAATTGCTTTTACCACATTAATATCCCTTTTTTTCAAATAAGGAGACCAAAACTCTACATGGTATTCCAGATATAGAATCCATACCTATATAACTAAAGCAAAATATCTCTACTTTTATAGAAAATGCCAAAGAACTGTAGATGCTGTGAAAACTCAACGGGTCTGGTTGCATCTGTGGAGACATTTTACATAGTGAGTGATTAGGCTCCAGACTGAATCTATTCCACCACATTAAGCTCACAATCATGTCTTTCAAAGGGCTTGTGTAATTAATCCGAAGTGAGAAGTGGCGTTAAGGTCTATGGGCATAAGGTGGTTTATTTTCCCAGAGAATCAGCATGGCATTTTTGTGTGCCGTACTCACTCATGATTCTATAAACAGCATCCTCATTCCAGTGAGAATAAATGGATGACATTGCCATCTCCTGGTGAAGTTGTATTTGACACACAGATCACATTACAGTGCTCAGAATTGATAGCATTTAACTTATATGTGGGGATTGTAATAGCATCACTACCTCTGGGCCAGGAGGTCTGGATTCAAGTCCCAACTTCCCTAGAGATTTGTCATAACATGTTCAGTTTGATTAAAATTAATCTTTAGAACTGACTGTTGCAGCCAATCAGGTCAGTCCCAGGACAACATTGAATAAATTCCTCAGAGTAGTGTCCTAGGCCCAACCATCTTCAGCTATTTCATCAATTATCCTCCCTCCATCAGAATTCCCATTAAGAAATGGGAATGTTCACTGATGATTGCAGTGTCCACTTCCATTTAGAACTCCTTTCAGCAGTCTGTGCCCAGATGCAGCAAGAGTTGGACACATAACATGTGTCATAACCATTTCCACTGGGAGAGAGTCTATGATTCTGTTGAACAGCATGACATCAGAGATGACATTCTATGATGAACAATCCATCTCCTGACTCTTGAGAGCTGTTCTTTCATTTAATTGGGACAAATCAGATTGAGAGGGAATATTTTCCATTTTCCTTGGTCAGTGTTGCTCCAAAACATGCAGCTTGACACCATCCAGGAAAAGCAGCCCAATGTGTTGACACCTCATCTACCACTTTAGATGTTCATTCTATCCGTCACTGGCACATTGTCACCGCAGTGTGTACTATCTACAAGATGTGCCCTTCTCAAAGTTTCTTCAACAGCACTAAGGACTCAAAGACAAGTATAGCAGATGCCATCACCTGTAGGTTCTCCAAGCCAGAGACCACAAGGGCTTTGGAAACATATCGATCTTTATCATTGTTGAGTCTAAGTTCTGATAAACCCAAAGTACCAACTTTGACACCACATAGACTACAGCAGTTCAGGAAGGAGATTTGCCACAAAACAGAAAAGCTCAGCAGGCCTGGCAGCATCTGTTAAGAGAAATCAGATTTAACATTTCGGGTCTATGACCCTTCCTCAGAACAGATGGCGTCCAGGAAAATATCAGTTTATATCTAGAAGATAGAGTGCGGGAGGTGGGGGGTAAGGAGTAAACAATAGATGGGAGTAGAGCCCAAAGAGAGAGAAGAGCAGTTGGACATACAAAGGAGTTAACAACGATCTGGCCAGAAGAGTGAATAGTTGAGGCCAGGCATCTGGCTCCACGCTGAGGCCAGGCAGTTGGGTGCCCAAGTCCACTCTGAGGCCATGAATTCGTGCCCTCACTGAGATTGGGAGTCTACATCCAAGTTGAGACCAGGACTCTGCACTGGATTTCACGTCAGACATTGCAAATGCCACCCAAGGATGGGACATAAAAAAAGAAAATAAAGCACATAGAGAGAAGAAAATGAAAAGAAACAGATGGAGCAGACGAGCTACAGATTGGGAGTCCTACTCTGCTGCCATCTTAGAAGTTGAAGTTTCTGCAGGTTTGGAGATCAGACCAGGTAAGGATGGCAGATTTCCTTCTCTAAGGACATTAGTGAACCAGATAGGTTTTTGCCAATCGACAATCGTTACATGGTCACGATTTAGCTAGCCTTTTTATCAGATTTTTGATTAATTCAAATTTCATCTGCCACAGTGGGACATGAACCCATGTCCCAGAACCTGAGACTGAGGTTCAAAAGTAATCGCCCAATGACTGTTAATGCTACATCACCGCTTCCTCAGTATAGTCTGCTTGGGAGGAGCTGGTGATCGAGACCTGGACTTCTGCAGTTCTAATGAAACATTAATTCAAGTATTGGCTCCACAGACACCATCTGACAAGTCATATTTCCAGTGTAATTTGCTTTTACCTCAGGTTTTCAGCATCCAAAGAACAAAACTGGAAATGACACAACTCACCGAAATAGACTGGACAGTATAAATTCCAAGCGGAGTAGAACAACATTGCTTCATCGAAGGCCTCACTGATGATGTTACCTAGCATGGTGATGAAACGTCTGAATAAAAACAAGCCAGCTCGGCGAGCAAGTCAACAACCTCACGATAGCATGAGAATATGTTAAGTTCAATACAAGTGTCAGAAGAATATGTGTTTGTAGATATCATTTAATAAAACAAAATGTGCAAAGGTGCTTCACAGGAGGGTGACAAAATGAAAACTGACACCAAGCTAAAGCAGGAGATATTAGCACACACGACTGACAGCCTTGAAGGAGAATTTGAAATTGAGAAAGAAGGTGTATCTTTTGAGGAGAAATTCCAGAGCTAAGGTCCTAAGCAGCTGAAAGTGCAGCAGCTAATCATGGTAGAAAGGAAGTTGGCATTTCTAGGAGGCTAGAAGTGAAGCAGACAGATTTTGAAAGTGTTGCATAGATGGGGAAAGTTACAAAGATAGGAAGCAATGAGGCCAGGGAAGGATTTGAACACAAGGATGAGAATTTTGTCAATGGATGTTCTCATGCATGATAGTAAGTGGAAAAAGGATAAATGAACATTACTAGCTGCAGGCAGTACTGTGTGTTTCATAAATTCTTTTTCACCGTTTGGAGGAAAAGGTTCCACTTTGCTTCCTCTCTCATTCATAACTTATCAATTTTTTAAACTTGTTGCTTTAGAATTTGAATTTCACCACAAGGAGTGAAAAAAGTATTCTTAAATCTCCCTGTGCCAGTCACCATGCCTGACTCGAACGCAAGGAGGGTAAAACAGATTAGGGTGGTGGGGTGGGGAACTTTGATACAGAAGTTAGCTTTTCATCAACTGAGATCTGAATCCAGAATGAGGTGCCTAAGAAGAGGAACCACGTAGGGAGACAGAAATCAGAAGCTAGGCTGTAGGGGTGGGGCTGTATCAGGTGAGGGCAGGGGAGTGGGTGGGCAGTGAAGCTGGGGCACTGGAAAATTAAAAGTTATGACATAGATTAATGGACAGCATCTGAATCCTCCAGAACAAAAAAAAACTTGCTTTCATACAGTGCTTTTCACAATATGATGATGTCCCAAGATGTTTTACAGCCAATGAAATGTTCTCATTGAAGCCACAGTTGAAATTAAGCAAGCGTGTCAAACAATTGTGCACAGCAAGCTGTTTAAGAAAGGCAATTGAATCAATTACTAGACAAACTGTATTAATAATATCGTCTAACAAATAAAGTGTGGATAAAGGATATATATTATCCAGGTTATTTTGAAAACTTTCCCATTCTCTGAAAATGCTATGATATCTTTTTCTACTCATGAGAGGATAGAAGCAATCTCACTTTATTGCATTAGCCTCCAAGAAGCAGTATTGTACTCCATCAGAACTGCACTGAGGTAACAGTTTGGATTATCTGCTCAATTCAGGAGGGAACGTTAGTTTACAAGCTAACAGAGTATTTGAGAGATTCAGCATATTTTATCCAGATTCAAAGCCATTTTTCCCTGATGCCTCCTACAGCACTGGAAAAGGCTCAGAGAGAACAATATCACTTCTTCTCTAAGGGCTCAGAATGCAGAGAGGCTCAACAGAACTCAAATTGTTTCTGTTGGAGAAATCAAAAATTGGCCAGGTTTTCTATCCCTGTTTGTTCTACAAAGTACACTTATTTTGAAATGGGGACAGAACAAGGCTGGGTCTGGTGCTCTCTATCGCCAAATAGTCTACCGATACACTGAAATGTAACGAGTGAATAACTGGATGAAGGGAGGGCCAAGCAATCTGTGGGGCCTCATGCATGATATGAAAAATTGAGACTTTAAGCATTCAGAACAATAGATTATGGGCTGAAATGATCAAGAGGGTTTCAATTTACGAATGGATAGGAAAAGGTAGATGAAGCAAAATGTTCATAACAAGTACCACAGATGCCAGATTAAAATGAAGAGATTTGGACCAGAAGGTAAGGCTACAAGATGTAAGAGTGGAAGTCGGCTATTTGGACCATCAAGTCTGCTCTGCCGTTCAACATGGCTGATCTGATAATCCTCAACTCCATTTTCCTGCCTTTACTGCATACTCCTTGTTTCCCTTATTGATTAAATTTGCATATCTCAGCTTTGAATATACTTAAGAAACCAGCCTTGACAACTTTCTGTAGGAAAGAATTCTACAGATTCTCACAAAGCGAAGGAATTCTTTGTTATCTCTGTCCTAACTGGGTGACCCCTTCTTCAAAGATTATATCCACTATACCCTTTCTCTCTCACACAGTGAAACTAACTCTCCGTATCTAAACTGTCATGTCTCTAAAAATCTTGAATGTTTCACTTGGATCACCCCTCATTCTTCGAAGCCCTTAGTACAAGCCAAACCTACTCAAACCCTTCTCATGAGGGAATCCATCAATACCTACAATCAACCTAGTGACTGTCTCCAATGCCAATAGATCATTCCTTAGATAAGGGGAACAAAAACTATTTGTAATATTCTAGGTATCATTGACATAGTGTCACACGTAGTTTTAACAAGACTTCCCGATTTTTGTATGCTGCTTGGCCTGCTGTGTTCATCCAGCTCTACACCTTGTTATCTCGTATTCTCGATTTTTGTCCTCCATTCCCTTTAAAATAAAGGCCAACATTCCATTTACTATCGTTATGATGCGCTGACATTGTATGCTAGTGTTTTGTGATTTCTGAATGACGATGCCAAATCCTCTTCCAGCAACTTCTGTTGTTGTTTCTGGTTTACAGCATCCACAATTCTTTTGGTTTTAGGTTTTCCACTAACTTCTCAAGGGCAATTTGAGATGAGCAATAAATAGTGACCTTAATAGTTTATAACAATATATCATGAATAAATAAAACAAGGACCGGGACTGATGTCCTTGGGGGACTATTTGCAAGAGTTGTTGCGGAGGCTTTAAACTAAAATGGCAGGAGCGAGGAATCAGAGGAAAGAGAATCAAGGACAAGGACAACAAACAGAATGGGGAATAAGAAAAGTGATAGGCAAGAAATCATGGGCCAGGATCAAATAGCGGCACAATTAAAAATAACAGAAATGGGACAAGTAATGATAAAAAAGCCAAGTATAAGGCTTTGTGTTTCAATGTGTGGAACATTTGCAATAAATTGAATGAATCAATCACGCAAATGAATAAAAGCAGGTATGATATAATCAGAATTATGGAGACATGGCTGCAGTGTGACAAGGGATGCGAAGTGACTATCCAGTGGTGTTCAGTATTGACAAAGGAGAGATGAAAAGGAAAAGGCGGTAGTGTTGCATTGCTGGTTAAAGAGAAAATTAATGCAATTGTGAGGAAGCATATTAGCTCAATGATACAGAATCTGTGTGGGTAGAGCTGAGAAACACCAAAGAGCAAAATCATTAGTGGTGGTTGTATATAAACCCCCGAACTGTAGGGGTGATGTTGGGACCGGCATTAAACAGGACCAATACATTTTGTTTCCTGTCTGCTAATCAATTGTTAATCCATGCTAGTATATTACAACCAAACTAATGTGTTTTGATCTTGCACAGTAAGCTCTTACTTAGGACTTTATCGAAAGCTTTCCGAAAATCCAGTACACCAGCGCCACTGGTTCTTCTTCACCTATTCTAAGACTAATGTCCTCAAACATCTCCAGGATGTTTGTCAAATACAATTTTCTCCATACACCCTTTTTTTTTAAACAGGAATGTTAGGGCGGCACGGTGGCTCAGTGGTTAGCACTGCAGCCTCACAGCGCCAGGGACCCAGGTTTGATTCCAGCCTCAGGTGACTGTCTGTGTGGAGTTTGCACATTCTCCCTGTGTTTGTGTGGGTTTCCTCTGGGTGCTCTGGTTTCCTCCCACAGTCCAAAAATGTGCAGGCTAGGTGGATTGGCCATGCTAAATTGCCCCATAGTGTTCAGGGGTGTGTGGGTTATAGGGGGATGGGTCTGGGTGGGATGCTCCAAGGGTTGGTGTGGACTTGTTGGGCCGAAGGGCCTGTTTCCACACTGTAGGGATTCTAATTCTAAATCTGCCACAGTCCAATCTGCTGGAACTGTTCAAGAGCTAACCGAGTCCTTCGAAAAAAGTAAAACCCCTGGAAGTGACAGCTTACCAGCCAAGTTGTATTCAGCTTGAGGGACTTGATAGGCTAGGACCTGCTGGAGCTGTACAATAGTATGATTCTGGCAGGAAGAATGTGTGAATTTAAGAGGAAAGGTATCATCACCCTCATCTACAACTGGACGGGGGAGAGAGAGAGGAACCATCTCTGAGACCCTCGTGCTCCTCATAAATACGATCACCTATGTGCAAAGAAGGGCAGTGGGTGCCTGCCTCATCAGCCTGGACCAGGGGAAGGATTTTGACAGGATATCACACACCAACATGTGGGACATGCTCTCTAAAATAGGTTTTGGACAGCGAATACGAAATTGGATCCAACTGGTCTGCACCAACCTCTGTAGTGTAGTTTCAATCAATGGATGGGAATCAGAAAGCTTCCTGATTAGACCTGGACTCTGGAAGGGCTGTCCACTCTCTCCTGCTTTTTTTGTGTACTGTATAGAAGCTTTTGCCAAGTCCATCAGGAAGCATGCAAGTCTGAGAGGGGTGACTTTCCAGGCAGCAGAGGCCTACAGGTCAAAACTGCCCTGTACATGAATGACATCACTGTTTTCTGCTCGGGTCCACTGTGCACAGACTCATGAACATCTGCAACCAGTTTGAACTGGCCTTGGGAGTCAAGGTAAATCAAGGCAAGAGCGAGGTCATGTTCTTTGGGAACTGGGCTGACTGATCCTCTATCTCCTTCGCCATCATAGGGTTGTAAAGAAGGCATATGGTGTGTTTACTTTCATTGGCAGGGGAAGTGAGTTTAAGAGCCGCGAGGTTATGTATACGAACCACTGTCTGTGTGAAAAAGTTGCTCCTCAGGTCCATTTTAAATCTTCCTCCTCTCAAATTTATGCTCTGTAGTTTAGAACTCCCCTATGCTAGGAAAAAGACCTTTGCTATTCATCTTATCTATTCCCATGAATTTACAAGCCTCTATAAAGGTCACTCCTCAACCTGTTAGGTCACATTTGGAATATCGTGTACAGTTCTGTTCACCACACGACAGAAGAATGTGGAAGCTTTGCAGAGCGTACCGAAACAATTTTCCAGGATGTTGCCTGCTTTGGAGGATATTTGCTATAAGGAGAGATTGGACAAACTTGGTTTGTTTTCACTTGAACATCGAAGGATGAGGTGCAACCTTTTGGAAGTTTACAAAATTATATGAGGCATGGAGAGATTGGATAGTCAGTGTCTTTTTCCCAGGGTAGGAATGTCAATTACTAGGGAGCACAGGTTAAAGGTACCAGGCAGTAAGTTTAAAGGAGATGATAGAGGCAGATTTTTGTGGCTGGAGCTGTTAGAGGAGATGGTGGAGGCGGATACAGTAGCAACGTTTAAGAAGCATCTTGACAGACATGAGGGATAACAAGGTGTAGAGCTGGATGAACACAGCAGGCCAAGCAGTATCAGAGGAGCAGGAAGGCTGACGTTTCGGGTCTAGAACCTTCTTCAGAAAACAGATATGTGAATAGGCTGAGAATAGAGGGATACGGACAGTGTAGAGGCAAAAGGTTTTTAGTTTAGAAAGGCATCAAGTGTCTGCACAGGAAAGTGTCCGTTCTTGCACTGTATTATGTTATTTGTTCCAAAAAGGGAACTTGAAAAGGAGCAATGGACAGATTACAGGGAGAAGGCAAGACGATTGCACTAAGTGAGACCTCACAGATACAGTGAACCGAGTGGTTTCCTTCCGTGCTCTAACAATTCTGCAAAATTATTTTTGTACTTTGAAGTGATGGAAGGATTCAGACACCGACTAACACTCCTTCCATTGACAGAACCATTTTTACTGCAGCAAATAGAGCGTACACCACCCTATTAAGAGCAGGAGAACTTTTAAGTGCTCTCATAATCCTTCCGCATAAACCATAGTTTAGCACTCGATTCTGCCGCCAGAGGCAGCGCTGGGCTCATTGTCGGAGTTCCTGATTTTTTTTAAAAAATGGTCCATCTTGTGCGTTGTTCTGCTCTCTCCGCGAAGTTCCGGAGCCGGCGTGAGGAGCCGGCCCATGTTTCCAAGATGGCGGTGTTCGCAGGTGGTAGGTGGCGAGAGCTGTGTTTCTTAATGAGGAGGTTGTGCCCGCGAAGGCAGCCCAGCACCGGAGTCTGGGGACCGCCTGCGCCTCTGATTTGGCACTCGGAGTGGGACTGCGGCCAGACAGCGGCAGTGAGCCGGTTCAGGCGCACAACGAGTTGGCAGCAGCAAGTCACCCCCGGGGGAGAGGAAGGAATGTCGGAGCCGCCGCTGCCAACCGGAACGGGCAGTCAGCAAGGTGCGGGCTACTGACCGGGGACACGCTTCAACGTTTCAGTATTTGTTGTGTATATAAGCATACGCATGTTACAAAATACTTACATATTGTATTAAAAGACCAACTACAAAATAAAAATACTCAAAACTACCTATTAAGTATCGAGAGATAGAAACAAAATGCAGTTGCGCATGAGTATTCAACTAAATTCAGTAGTGTACTGAACAAGAGATTAAATTGACTCATTTTTTGGGGGGTTCATGCCCACAGTTCCCTGACAACTGCCACCCAGGTGGATAGAGTTGTTAAGAAAGCGTATGGTGTGTTAGCTTTCGTTAATAGAGGGGCTGAGTTCAAGAGCCGTGAAGTTATGTTCCAGCTATACAAAAGCCTGGTTCGGCCACATCTGGAGTATTGTGTCCAGTTCTGGTCGCCTCATTACAGGAAAGATGTGGAAGCATCAGAAAAGGTGCAGAGGAGATTTACCAGGATGTTGCCTGGAATGGAGAGGTCTTACGAGGAAAGGTTGAGAGAGCTAGGGCTTTTCTCTTTAGAACGACGGAGGATGAGAGGTGACTTGACAGAAGTGTACAAAATGATCAGAGGTATAGATAGAGTGGATAGAGACTTTCCTAGGGTGGAGGTAGCTATTACGAGGGGGCATAGTTTTAAAGTGAGTGGACATAGATATAGGGGAGATGTCAGAGATAGGTTCTTTACTCAGAGAGTGGTAGGGGCGTGGAATGCATTGCCATAGTGGGTAGTGGAGTCAGTCTCATTAGGGGCATTTAAGCGGCTATTAAATGGGCATATGGATGATAGTATAAGGTAGGGGTGGAGGTTAGATAGATCTTAAGTTTAGGATAAAAGTTCAGCATAACATCGTGGCCCGAAGGGCCTGTACAGTTCTGTACTGATCTATGCTCTATGTTCTATTTTGGTAGAAAGAAATGAGGAAAGGGCATTTAGCCAGTGAGGAACAGACATGGTTGCGTTTGTGTACAAATTTGTGAAGGTGGCAGGACAAGTTCAGTTTAGCACTTTAGCCAATAAGTTGAGGCATTGAAAATAAAAGCAAGGAATGCATGTAAAACTTTCAACATTTGCTAGTTAGGTTGCAGTTGAAGTGCGTAATGCGTACCGTATTAAATTTTTGACCTGAATACCTGGGACCTTTTGACTTGAATGTTTGGTGCATAGATGCAAGAATTGAAAATCTGTTGTGAACTCATGTTTGATTTCCCATGTTCTGCATTCTTTGCTGAGGCAACTAATCTTCACTGTGATCAGTCAAATTGTAATTGATTTCTTGTGATTGGAGTGGAATGACGAGGAAAGGAGAAAGGCTACAAAAAGAATCTGTGATCACAACGTACATAATGGTCCTTGAATGATGGTGTCCAGTGATCTCCAATGCAACAAACTGGCATCTTGTAGGGAAGAGGCAAAGAATTGGTTTTCCAAGCAATTAGCTCTGTGATGATGGCTGGCGTACTGAATTCAACTAAAATGTTTGTTTAGATTTACAGGCCCTTCTTCAAGAGTTTCCACAGCCTAAGAACCTGCTGGTTCAGGTCATGCAGCGAGCTCTGAAGGCTTCTAATGTAAATGATCGCATTGTCTACAAATCATTTGATGGACACATTAAAGTAAGTGGTTATCAATATTTATTTTTCAATCTAATTTGATTAAATTACTTTTGGCCAGTTTGGTCTTGACACTTCAGTGTGGAGAGGACAATTCGGTAGGCTCCCTGATTCCACACCCCCAGTTGTGCAACCGTATCACCTGCAAAAAAGTATTGGATTAGCAAACTTCAAATCTTCAGTAATATTCCAGAGACATTTCAAATCCCACTGTGGCAGGTTTAGAATTTTCATTCAGTCTAAACAAATTCTGGAATTGAAAAGTTATTTGTGACCACGGAACTTTCAGAGTGCCCTAAAGTTATACAACTGGTTCATCTTAATGTTCTTTAACATAAGAAACCTGCTGACCTCACCTGGTTTAGCCCTCGTGTGATTGCAGTTCAACACTAGCAGGCCTGCCTTTTAACTTTGAAGTGGTCAAGCAAAGTAGCTTGGTATGGCCAATGAGTGTTGCCTCGATAGTGGGATGGCCACATTCTGATACTGAGTAACTTAAGAGAAAGAGACAGAGGTGATTCTTTCACGATACTATCTACAAAGAATCTGATGGTATCTTTGAAGTGTGCCCAAGTCAGCTCTTACAGAATTTTAGAATTAATCCCACCTTCTTGTTCTTTGCCCCATAGTCCTGAAAAGTATTCTTCCAGCATGTGTTCATTTTCCTTTAGAAACTAATAATGAATCTAGTTTCTCCATTCTCCCAGGAGAACTCTTTCATCATTCTCAGCTGGCAGGATTCAAACTGAGGATTGAATGACATGTGTTGTATTCATTTCTTCAGGGTGCTGTACTGTTGGTGCATCACCTCTCTTAACCCCCTTACTTAGATTGCTGGATGGATTATAATGCCGGTTGAATGGACAATGTTCAGGATTTGAGTGAAGATTTGTAGCTTGAGTGCTGGTTGTAGATGTTGGTGTGTTCGCTGATTTGGGAGGTTTGATAGCGGACTTTTCGTGAAGGAGGCTCCACAGCCCTGAGGATGTCACCTAATAAGGGGACAAAATGTCTGCCATCAAACTTCCCAGCTTGGTGAACACACCAACATCTGTGAATGGACAACATTCTACTAGAAGCCTCTAACCGATGCTGACAATTGTTTATGTACATTGAAATGAAGTCGAGAACAAGTTGACCTGTCCTGTTTGTCCGCTCTACAAAAGTAAAAGTTATAACTGTTGCTGACTAGCTAATGCCTGCAATTTGGGGGTGAATTGTTGTGTGGTATTTAATTATCTTGATTGACCTCGCCTAATTTCGTTTTTGTATGTTTCAACCCCCTTTGAGGCTTGACCTTTTTCTAAAAATATTTCATAGATAAACAGCACACTTTGTTGTCTGGACCAAGCGATTGCTCTTCTGTGTGAACCAAAAAGGGGTTGTTAGCATAATGTGTTTCATTGTATTTGCAGCGCAGAAACCATCTCAACAGATCCACGGATATGTTTATGCTCTGCATGAAAATTTCCCTATCCTGCCTTTTGTAATCTCGTTGAAGTTTATCGCACATTAAATGCCGCAAACTTCATTGACTTCCTATATTTTGCTGCAGCCTCTTTTTTAGTTAACTGCACCTCTGATTCGATGTAGCCTACAAAGTTTGAAATTGTACTTAAAATTCCTCAGTCATAATCTTTAAACGGTGAACAGCTGTGGCTGTGGCTCTTATCCTTTTGAGCTCTGAAACTAGTTTTGGTCATGTTTTCACCTCTAATCTGGCACAGAACAGAAGGTGGTTTTGCCCTTGAGTTGGGCTTGCCCTGCCAACAGGGCCTAGGTTTGCTCTTGGCAGTTATAACCTTCTAGCCTTGTTTTATCCTTAATAGATTTTAGTACTTGTCTCATTTTACGACAAGCAGTGCCAAATATTATTTCTTGCTTCATCTTATGGTTTGCTGGAAATTTGTAACAGTCTTATTTCTTTTACAAAGAAAACCGTTCTGTACATCAGTTGGCCAAGAAAACTGAAAGTGGAAGGTTTCGGCAATAAGAAAGTTGTTGCAGAGAAACATGCTGCTGCAGCTGCTTGCAGGATATTCAAGGTATGATAATGTTACATACTGGCTGCTGTGAATGTTTGTACTTGCGAACAAGTAGCACAGAGATTCCATTTGTTTTCTGTGTCTCTCTTGTGGACTGAAGGTATTGCTGAGGCTCATGGTTAGACTTCTTAAAAGACAACATAACGTAGGAATGAGTAGCAGGAATAGGTAGTTCAGCCTCTCAAGCCTGCTCTGGCATATAGTGTGATTATTGCTGATCTCATCTCAGCTTCAACTCTACTTTTCTGCCTATTCTCCATAACCGTTCAACCCATTAATAATTAAAAAGCTGTCTATCTTCTTAAATTTACTCAAAGTCTTAGCGTCCATCATAATCTGGGGTAGTGAATTCCACAGATCTACAACCCTTTGAGAGAGCATTTCCCTTCATGTCTGATTCAAATCTGCTACCCCTTAACCTAAAAGTATGACCTCTTTCTAGATTGCTCTACATGAGGAAACGTCCTCACTGTATCTATTTTATGTCTCCTTTGGTATCCTGTATGCCTTAATTTGATCTCTTCTCATTCTTCTAAATTCTGGAAGATATAGGTCTAAGACAGTCAATCTTTTTCATAAAACAAACCTCTCATATCTGTAATCAATCTAGTAAACCTCTTGTGAACCACCTCCAGTGTAACTACATCCACCTTCAAATAAATGATCCAAAGTTGTGTGCGTTACTCCAGGTGATAGCTGCAACAGCTCTTCCCTACTTTTATACTCCATTCCTTTAGCAATAAATAGCAACTTTCAATTTGCCTTCCTTCTTATCTGCTGTACCTACTTACTAGTTTTCTGCGATTTAAGCATGAGGACACCCAGATACCTCTGAATCAAAGCACTGTGACATTTCTGTCCATTTAAATAATAAGTTGCCTTTTTATGTCTTCAACCAAAATGAATAATCTCACACCTATCCATGTTAAACTTCATCTGCCAAATTTTGGCCATTTAACAAACCTATCTGGATACATTTATAAATTTCTTACATCTTCATTGCATTTGCTTTCCTACCTATTTTCACGTCATCTCCAAATTTGGCTATCATACTTTCTATCCCAGCACCCAGGTTATTAATATAGATTGGAAGTACTTTGGCCAGAGAACCGAATCCTGTGGTAACCCACTAGTTCCATCTTACCAACAAGAAAAAGACTCATTTATCCCGATTCTCTGCTTTTTGTTGTTTAGCCAATCCTGTAACCAAGCTAATAAATTATTCCAACCCTATGCTGGTCTTTAGAGATTAAGAATCTGGTGCAATGTAGTCTCTGATTATATGGTAATAAAACTGGGGTTATTCAGGTGTATTACAACTTGTAAGCGCCAAAACCAGGAGAGGAGCCAACCCCAGTCATTAGTTGGGTTCAGCTGTGATATCACTTGTTTTCAGATATACTTGCTGTCTTTTCTAGTGGATAATTAATGCCTGTGAAGATCACTAGTACAAATTTGATTATTAACAGACAAAGGGGCAGTGAAGACAAAAGTTCTAACCTTTGATATGCCCTGACACTCCTGATCTTATGATGGAGGCAAGGTCATTGTTGAAACAGCTGAAGATAGTTTAGCCCAGGAGGAGCTTAAGGGTTCCTGTGGTAGTGCCCCTAACTCTGGACTAGGATCCCCATTTTCAAGTCCACCTACTCCCAAGGTGTGTCATAACATCTGTGAACAGTTTGATTCAAATATCTACTCTGAGGAGCTTAAGGGCTTTTGTGGTGCAGTAGTATCCCCATCTCTGAGCCAGGAGACCTGGGTGGAGGTGCCACCAACTCCAGAGATGTGTGATAATGTCTCTGGAACAGGTTGACTAGAAAACATATCATACTGGTGTTCTGGAACTAAAATGGATGACCTTTTACAATTGTAGCCATGTACCCACTGCAAAGGAAGATGGTTGTGGGTCAGTCTTCTCAGCCATAGGACATTGCTGCAGGAGTCCTTCAGGATAATTTCCTCGGTCCGGCCATCATCAACTGCTTCATCATACGATGACAAGTGAGAATGTTGCTGATGATTGTGCTATCAGTGCTATTTGTGACTCTTCAGATACTGAAATGATCCATGTCCACATCAGCAAGACCTGGACAGCACCCAGGTTTGGGCAGACAAGTGGCAAAAAATAGCCTTTGCACCATATAAGTGCCAGACAATGGCCATCTCCACCAAGAGAGAACCCAATCATTGCCCCTTGACTTTGTGTTGTGAATCCCCATTGTCAGCACCTTGGAGTTACCATTGACCAAAAGCAGACCCTGACATGTAAATACTGTAGTTCGTAGCTGTGTAAACACCATGGTCACAAGTATAGGCCGTAGGATGGGAATTGAGACAAATTACTCTTCTCCTGATGCCATTAAGCTTGTCCACCATCTACGGGGTACAATTCAAGAGTTTGTTGGAATACTCGCCACTTTGTGGATGAGCAAAGCACCACTAACATTCAAGACGCTGAGCGTCATTCAGGACAAAGCAGCCTGTTTATTCAGCAATCCATCTACCACCTCTGAAATTCAATCCATCCATCGCTGACTCAATGGAAGCCATGTGAACCATCTGCAAGATGCACTGCAGCAACTCAACAGCAAGCAGCCCTTCTCCACCCTGCCAAAATCCTTCACTGTATTGGTTCTAGAACTCCCCAACAGTACTGCATGAATACGCATCTCTTATGGACTTCTGCTGATGAGGCAGGTAGTTCACTGCCAATTTCTCATTAAATGTGGCCTAGCTGGCAACAGCAACAACTCGTGAATGAATTTAAAAAATATGTTTCTAGTCTAAGTTGGTACTACGTAAGTGGTCACCCTGCTTTAGGGACAATGCATAATGTCCAAAGTTGATGGAATTTATCTTGTAAACAGTACATCACCGATTGAAGTAGAGCTTTGTTGATAGTGTTCATTTTAAGACTGTATCCTGTTGGTTTTCTTTGGCAGCAATGGGGTCTACTGGGACCAAAGAATCAGCTGTTCCAAGCTCAAGAATACCAGGATTTGGCTGCAAAATTTGCTGCTTTACCTCTAACTGAGGTGGACTTAGTGATGGACAACTCAACCAACAATACTCATAAGATAACCTCCAGGCAGGAGAATGTTCAGAAAGAAGTGTCTGAACCAAATGAAATGGGTCTGCTGGAGGAAAATGAGATGGACCAGGAGGCAGAGGAAGGGACAATGGATTGCGCAGAGTTTCTCTCTATCACAGACAAAGCACCTCAGCACAAACTGATGTCAAGGTAATCTCAGTAGTTGTTTAATCTTTTGTCTTGAAGTGTTGGCTAGATGCAGCAAATCCAACAATTGTGAGGGAAGCTGTGACACTGATACCTGTGATTGCCTGGTTTCATTCTCTTCTCTTGTTCTTAATTTACTGCTATGTTTGGATGTTCGCCTTCAGACATTCAAACAGGCGATTGAAGCATGAGGCTATAAAGCTTTTAATACCTAGCATCTGCAGTAATTTGACTATTTAGGGCTGCAGTGCCTGACCAAATCAGCACCATGTTCAAAGCAGAGTATAGGATATACAAGAAGCATCATGTGGTGTCAGGCTTGCATCAGTAGTACTACTTTTGCCTCTGAGGCAGAAGTTCATTGGTTCATGTCTCAGTACAGAATCTTGAGCAAGCAATCTAGGTCTAGACTGGCATCTAGCTAGGTGCATAATCTGAGATGCATATACTTGAATTGATAAAGGAGAGAAATGTATAATGAGAAAGGAATAATTGACAGTCCAGCTGCTCAAGGTCCCTTGGGGAAGAGTGACCATAATGTGATAAAATTCTTCATTAAGATGGAAAGTGACATAGTTGATTCTGAGACTAGGGTCCTGTCTAAATAAAGGAAATTGTTTAAAGGGATAACGGTGAATAGGCAATGGCAAACAATTAAAGAGCTCAAGGAGGAACTATAAAAATTGTTCATTTCTGCCTGGCACAAACACAAAAAGGGAAAGGTGGTCTGATCGTGACTAACCAGGGAAATAAGGGGTAATATTAGCTCCAAAGAAGGAGCATACAAATCGGCTACAGAAACCATCTGAGGATTTAGAGAGCTTACATTTCAGTAAAGGAGGTCAAGGGAATTGATTAAGACAAGGAAAATAAAGTATGATTGTAAGCTTGCATGGAAGCTTACTGATTGATTGATTGTAAAAGTTTCTATAGTATGTGAGGAGAAAAAAGGTTGAAGACTACTTTAGGTTCCTTACAGTCAGAAACAAGGGAATTTGCAATGGGGACAAAGAAATAGCAAACCAATTAAATACACATTTTTGTATCAGAGATAATAGGAACTGCAGATGCTGGAAAATCCGAGATAACGGTGTAGAGCTGGATGAACACAGCAGGCCAAGCAGCATCATAGGAGCAGGAAGGCTGATGTTTCGGGCTAGACCCTCCTTCAGAAATGGGGGAGGGGAAGGGGATTCTGAAATAAATAGGGAGAGAGGGGGAGGCGGATAGAAGATGGATAGAGGAGAGGATAGGTGGAGAGGAGGCAGACAAGTTGAAGAGGCGGGGATGGAGCCAGTAAAGGTGAGTGTAGGTGGGGGGGTAGGGAGGGGATAGGTCAGTCCAGGGAGGACGGACAGGTCAAGGGGGCGAGATGAGGTTAGTAGGTAGGAAATGGGGGTGCGACTAGAGGTGGGAGGAGGGGATAGGTGAGAGGAAGAACAGGTTAGGGAGGCAGGAACGAGCTGGGCTGGTTTTGGGATGCGGTAGGGGGAGGGGAGATTTTGAAGCTTGTGAAATCCACATTGGTACCATTGGGCTGCAGGGTTCCCAAGAGGAATCTGAGTTGCTGTTCCTGCAACCTTCGGGTGGCATCGTTGTGGCACTGCAGGAGACCCAGGATGGACATGTCATCTGAGGAATGGGGGGGGAGTTGAAATGGTTTGTGACTGGGAGCCGCAGTTGTTTATTGCGAACCTAGCGCAGGTGTTCTGCAAAGCGGTCCCCAAGCCTCCGCTTGGTTTCCCCGATGTAGAGGAGGCCACAACGGGTACAGCGAATGCAGTACACCACATTAGTAGATGTGCAGGTGAACCTCTGCTTGATGTAGAAAGTCTTCTTGGGGCCTCGGATGGGGGTGAGGGAGGAGGTGTGGGGGCAGGTGTAGCACTTCCTGCGGTTGCAGGGAAAAGTGCCGGGTGTGGTGGGGCTCGAGGGGAGTGTGGAGCGGACAAGGGAGTCCCGGAGAGAGTGGTCTCTCCGGAAAGCAGACAAGGGTGGGGAGGGAAAAATGTCTTTGGTGGTGGGGTCGGATTGCAGATGGTGGAAGTGTCGGAGGATGATGCGTTGGATCCGGAGGTTGGTGGGGTGGTACGTGAGGACGAGGGGGATTCTTTTTTGGTTGTTATTGTGGGGACGGGGTGTGAGGGATGAGCTGCGGGAAACGCGGAAGACACGGTCGAGGGCGTTCTCGACCACTGCAGGGGGGAAGTTGCGGTCCTTGAAAAACGAGGACATCTGAGATGTACGGGAGTGGAATGCCTCATCCTGGGAGCAGATGCGGCGGAGGCGAAGGAATTGGGAATAGGGGATGGCATTTTTGCAGGAAGGTGGGTGGGAGGAAGTGTATTCTCGGTAGCTGCGGGAATCAGTGGGCTTGTAATGGATATCGGTTTCTAGGTGGTTGTCCGAGATGGAGACAGAGGTCCAGGAAGGTGAGAGAGGTGTTAGAGATGGTCCAGGTGAACTTAAGGTTGGGGTGGAAGGTGTTGGTGAAGTGGATAACTTAAGGTTGGGGTGGAAGATGTTCAAAATCTCCCCTCCCCCTACCACATCCCAAAACCAGCCCAGCTCGTCCCCGCCTCTCTAACCTGTTCTTCCTGTCACCTATCCCCTCCTCCCACCTCAAGCTGCACCCCCATTTCCTCCCTACTAACCTCATCCCGCCCCCTTGACCTGTCCGTCCTCCCTGGACTGACCTATCTCCTCCCTACCTCCCCACCTACACTCACCTTTACTGGCTCCATCCCTGCCTCTTTGACTTGTCTGCCTCCTCTCCACCTATCTTCTCCTTTATCCATCTTCTATCTGCTTCCCCCTCTCTCCCTATTTATTTCAGAACCCCCTTCCCCTCCCCCATTTCTGATGAAGGGTCTAGGCCCGAAACGTCAGCCTTCCTGCTCCTATGATGCTGCTTGGCCTGCTGTGTTCATCCAGCTCTACACCTTGTTATCTCAAATACATATTTTTGGCTATTTAAGGGGCCCCATTCTCTCCTTAGTTATGCTTTTGCCCTTAATATATTTGTAGAATCTCTTTGGATTCTCCCTAACCCTATTTGCCAAAGGAATCTTGTATCCACTTTCTGCCCTCCTCATTTCCCTCTTAAGAATACTCGTACTCCAGGGATTCACTCAATCCCAGCTGTCTATACCTGACATATGCTTCCTTCTTTTTCTTGACCAGAGCCTCAATTTTTCTAGTCATCTAGCATTCCCTACGCCTACCAGCCTTGCCCTTTATCCTAACAGGAACATACTGTCTCTGAACTCTCGTTGTCTCATTTTTGAAGGTCTCCCACTTTCCAACTATCTCTTTACCTGCAAACAGCCTCCGCCAATCAACTTTTGAAAGTTCCTGCCTAATACCATCAAAATTGGCCTTTCTCTAGGTTAGAACTCTAACTTTTAGATCAAGACAACCCTTTTCCATAACTATTTTAAAACTAATAGAATCATGATCACCTGCCCCAAAGTGCTCTCCCACTGACACCTCAGTCACTTGCCCTGCCTCATTTCCCAGGAGAAGGTCAGGTTTTGCTCCTTCTCTAGGAAGTACATCCACACATATTGAATAAGAAAATTTACTTGTACACACTTAACAAATTCCTCTGCATCCAAGCCCTGAACACAATAGCAGTCCCAGTCTATGTTTGGAAAGTTAAAATCCCCTACCACTACAACCTTATTATTCTTACAGATATCTGAGACTGCCTTATGTATTTGCTTCTCAATTTCCCGCTGCCTATTTGGGAGCCTATATTACAATCCCCATAAGGTGATTATCCCTTTCTTAATTCTCAGTTCCACCCATATAACTTCGCTGGACGAGCTCCCTGGAATATTCTCCTTAAGTACAACTGTAATGTTATCCTTAACTAAAAACACTACTCCTCCACCTTGCTTGCACCTCTTCCTATCCCTTTTATAGCATGAATACCCTGGAACATTAAGCTGCACTATTTATTTGGCACCGCCCCTAGTTTAAAACCTCCCGAATAGCATTAGCACATCTCCCTGCTTGGATCTAATGCACAAGACTCTCTAGGCATCATGCGTCTCTGAAGAAAAGGCTTGCATCTCATGATATTAAAGGATGGCAGGGAGAGATGGGAGAGCAGTTATTCAAATAGCCATCGCTGTTGTTTGTAAAAATTGCACTACTTTCCCAGTTGTCAAGATTTGTTTCTGAGCTCCTGCATCTTGTGGAGTCCCAGATTTGAAGTTGCATGTTTGGAGGCAAAAAGAAAGATAGGGAGTATTGAACCTGAGTTTTGGCCATGATTAAAGATCAGTGTAGGAGTCAATCTATAGATTATTGAGTCTTCTGCAGATAGTTATCTTGGGTTCTGCCCTGACCTTTCCTTCTCTTTTTAAGCTCATTCTGTGATGTCATAAACTGTTGTGATATCAATGATGCCACCATCATAAAGTAACAGTTTACCATTGTTCAGTAGTATCATTCTAGAACAAGATTTACTTTTGAATGCATTCTGTATACAATCTCTTTGTGGCATTGTATAATCAACATACTGCAGTTTCTTTTTCTTCCCAGTGCCCACTGTTTATCTGGGTCAGTGTTAACACTGATTATTTACTCTGTTTGACAGAGCGGTTCAGCGTATCATGACAGATAACACCAGTGCGATGAGGGCCCTCGCACAGTTTCCTGAGCCGAAGAACCTCCTGTCAAAGGTCATTCAAATAGCGACCACCTCCTCTACAGTCACAGTACGTAAAAGCGAATGACGTGGAAATACTTTGGTTGCTGTCCCTCTCAAAGTCCTGACAGGGCCTGATTTGGGGTTGAGAGAAAGTGGAAAGAAGGGAATGTTGGCTGGGGATGCCAGCAGGTAGAGTTGAGTACTGTAGGCCAGGTTAATGCTCTGGAGTTTTGCTTAATTATTTATTCTTGGGGACCAAGCAATTAAATGTTTAAGTTGAATCTAACATAGGAAGTTTCTCCATGTGAAGAGGGATTAAATGGTGTGTAGAGTCCTTGAAAGGGCCAAGTGTACAAGACTATTATTGCTGCCTGCCCCACCAAAACATTACTTGTCGTATTCAAATCCTTCTCAACGAGGGTTTTATGAAGGAATTAGCTCAAATGGAGGAGTGCTTGCTCACCAAGCGAGAGAGATCAATGCCCACATTCTCTGTTTTGGTTTCGGCATAATAGGAATGATAGACTGAATGGTTTGCTTTTGTTTTTAGGTCTTATAATCTTCTTTGGTTATTAAAAAATAATGTTACTACTTCACACTTAAACTTTTACTCTAAATAGTAATATCTAGCAGAGTTAAAATGACGAAAGAGGGTAAAAGCTGTGTTGAATTTCTCTAACACCTCATCCCAAAGTTAACTGTTTCATTAACTGAATAACTGACTTGAGTATCCAGTGCCCATCCAGTATTTTTGCCATATTAAATGGGTTACTGGACTTTTTTTTTGCATGTTTTAAATTTGCCATACATTTTTGTAACAGTTAAAATAAATAAAAGCAGCTACTTGTGATATACATAAATATTCATAATAGAAAATGCCAGAGCCAAGTTCTCTTCAATTTCTTCATTGATTTTTGCCATTAGTAGATGAGATTTCTTCTATTCAGTCTGAATATTAATGTTTTGGGTTTGTCCAGTCTTTATTTCTTATAATTTAGTTCATAGCCTTAAAAAAAAGACTTTAGCCTTAGAATAATTTAGCATGTCCACATGGTATAACTCCAGTGTTGTTACATCATATGACTAAATTACACCAGGTAAGCTAGATTGATCCATTCCTTGTTTGGTTCCTATATTTCTGCTCATGTAAATGGCAGTAACACCATTTCAACCTTTGTGTGCTGCTCCACCAGGACTATCTGAAATACACCACAGAAGATGGTCCTGTCAAGGTATGCCAGCTTGAGATGCAGTGGCCGACCCCGATGACCTTCATTGCAAGTGGCCGGCGGAAAACCGAGGCAGAAAGAAGAGCAGCAGCTTTAGCCTGTAAGAAGTTGAAGGTGATTGCAACTTGCTGCATGCCATACTTGTGCACAGCATTGAGCTGGTGTATTGCAGCTGTCAGTATTAATTCTCTGTGTTTTCCCATGTGAATTATCAACTGAGTGATTGCATGGTGTTGGTTCGCTGTCAGACCTCTTATTCCTTTCTAGTGAGGTGCTGGAATTTTAAATTTGTCACCTGAGGTATCAGAAGAGCTGAGTTGGATTAGCAATCTTAAAGCCCGTGTGAGTATTCTAGATGCCCCAATAGCAAGCTGAGCAGTGTGAGTGGTCAGTGAACTGTACAGTGGTACTTTAGCCCCTGATTTGGGAATTTAGTAGTTATCTGGTGGGGCGTTGCTTATGACTAGTGCTGTTGTGATGGCACTATCAGCATGTAGAGTGTTCAAGATGGCCCACTTGCCTGACAACTAGTCAGGGACAGTAAATGCAACCTTATCACATGGTGCAGACATTACTGGTAAATGGAGCCTTCATACTGGTGCATGGAAGAACTGATTGTGATTCTCTTGCTTGATAGAGTGAAATGGTTTCTCTATATGCCTCATTAAATACAGAACAAGTTAGTTATGGAATAATGAACTCACTCCAAACTATTGAGTCAGACATTTCCAAGGCAGGCACAGTGCTGATTATATTCAGTAGTGTTCCCTGCTTTATTTCCTTAACCTCAACCTCAGTTCTCTATTCCACCAGAGTAGTATTTTCCCAGTTCTTTCACCCAGTCAATCTATATCCTTTATGTGTGAGATTTTCAGACAGAGCTAAATTAGCAGGTGCCTTTCATACTTTGCATGCATGTCCTTCAGGAATCGGAATAGGACCTTCCCTGATATCCATCAGTGGAGATAGTTATTCCTTTAGCTTGAACTGGATTTGATGCAATCCTGAAGATGAAATCACTGCACTACATCATCTGCAGTGATTATGTATTTGTGATCTACATGTCCAATTTGGCCATTTTTACTATATTGTACTTGCTATATTTCAAAAAAAAAGTAGAGAAAAATTCTGTGTGTGGTTATGTCTGCTTGGCAGGATCTTGGTTTGCTCAACCAGAAAAATCATCCACTGACCCATGCCATGTACAACTTGGCCGCGATAAAAGAGTTGAGCGAAAAGGAGCGGCGGCCGACCAGGCTAGAAATCCCAAACAGCCTCCAGCAACGAATCCAGCAATATTTGGACCAGGTCAGTTGCAGCCTAGCATCTCTTGGAGCAAATTCTTTCTGCCAGTTACTTGGAATTGTTGATGTTCAGGCTGCCTTGTTTTATTACGATCATTTTATAAACCTTATTAAATCAGTGATATGTATCATTCTTTTCAAGTTTAAATAATCTTCCTTTAAAACTGTCGGGAGACTAGAGAGATAAAAGGTACTGCAGATGCTGGAGAATCCGAGATAACAAGCATGGGGCTGGATGAACACAGCAGGTCAAGCAGCATCATAGGAGCAGGAAAACTTGACGTTTCGGGCCTA
>JAHRHZ010000054.1:207927-284846 GCA_024137785.1 Ginglymostoma cirratum
GTTCATCCAGCCCCATGCTTGTTATCTCGGGAGACTAGAGAGTCTGGGATTGTTCTTCTTAGAGTAGAGAATGTTTAAATTGAAAATTGAATGATTTGAAAGAGTGGATAAAGAGAAACTGTTTCCAGTGGCAGCAATATGGGTAAATTGGAGGTTATAGATCTAAGATAACTGGTGAAAGACCAGAGAGCAGGCAAGAAGAAGTGTTTTTATGCAGGAGCTCTGATGATTTTGAATGCATGACCTGAGACAGACAATGGAAGCCACTTCAAAAGTAGCTATCAAACATGTGCTTGAACAGGAAAGAACAGTGGAGTAGGCCTAATTAATTTTTTTTCAAAGAGACAGTACAGAATTAATGGACCAAATGATGACATCTGCAGTAAGATGCTAATTTTATGAGCAGTTCTCTTGTAGTTGAACTATACAGGCTTTAAACGTTCCAAGGCTATCCTTTGAGTGCCTGCCTGTATAGGGATGCTTGTGGAATTTCTGATTTTGGAGATGATGGTTTGAGGGGAGTACATCAACACAAAGCTTGATCCAATTTCCATCTGACCTCTCTAGCCACATGTTCCAACAGAGTTTGCTGTATCCTGATGCAGAATTCCTGGTGGCTATTCCCCTTCCTCCCTCTGTAGCCAAGTGATACCGGAACCAGCTGCATAAAGTAACTCCCATGACAGCAACATGCTAAATAGTCAGGCGATCTATTTCTTAAAGTTGATTGGATAAATACTTTACAAGACAATCGGAATAACTCCTCTGCTATGAATTGTTTTATGTTCACCTGAGAGGCCAGGTGGGACCTCAGTTTAATATTCATCCAAAGCGCATCATAATTTAACACTGCCGTGGATGTCAGCCTTTTATTTGTGCTTTAGTCTCCAGAGTGGTCTGTGAAGTCAAACCGTTCTGACCCAAGCTTCCAACTGATGTCACATTAATGAACAGAGTCCTTCTGAACGTAGTATTATCTCTTATCCACTTGATACGCAGATGTGAAATATGAAGGAACAAAAATAAAACCCCTGGACTATATTTCTCACCCATCTGAATGTTAGGTGTCAGGAGCTGGTTGAAACTATAACTTTTCAAATTGCTGTTCAAAATTTGTCTTTGTTGATTTTGTATCAGAGAACTGCCATAGAGAGGTAACACATGTCCTAGTAGGTTTGAACAAATGAAGAGAGCTTGTTTATCTGCTGCTGAAGCTGTTAAATGAAAATTCATTGACTGCTGCTTTTACTAATTCCCTTGATCTGAACTGAAACATTAGTAAAATACGCTTATTCAAAAGAAACCTGACTTATCATTTTGAGTTTTTCATACCTCTAACAGGAACTAATTTAACAAGGAAAACTGAAACATTATTGTAGTTTTGCTTTCCTTATCTGATGAATTCACCTAGATATCAAATAATAATCTCTGAAAGTGAGGATGGTGGGAAGAGGATGGAGTGAGACCATTTGGTTTGCTACTCCAAAGGGTCAATAGCTGAATGGCCTCCCTTGTCCTTCTAAAATCCATTCTCTATACCTGTGAATGACTCGTACTCTGAGCCTGTGCAGACCAGCTGGCTGGAGTATTCACGAACATCTTTAACTGTGCTATGATCTAAAGTCCCCACCTGCTTCAAGAAAACCACCATCATCCCGGTGCCAAAGAAAAATCATGCGGTGTCTCCGACCTCCATAATTATGAAGTGTTTTGAGAGGTTAGTTGTGGCTCACGTCACCTCCAGCCTACCAAATTGCCTTGATCCTTTGCAATTTGCCTACCGACACAACAAGTCCACAGTAGATGCCATGTCCCTGTACTCATCCCTGGAGCATCAGGATAACAAAGATACCATGACTACAGTTGGGCCTTCAATGCTATAATTTCAAACGAACTCCTCTCTAAACTTGAGACCCAGGTCTGGTCTTCTGTCTCTGGAACTGGATTCTCGGCTTCCTGATCCATAGATGGCAATCAGTAAGAATAGGGGACAACACCTCCTCTACCATAACCCTCAACACCAGTGCCCTGCAATGCTGCGTACTCAGCCCCCTGATATACTCCTTATATGCTCACAACCGTGTGGCCAATTTCCGCCCCAACTCCATTTACAAGGTTGCTGACAACACCACTGTTATAGGTTGGATCTCAAACAACAACAGGGCAGAACACAGGTAAGAGATTGAATGCTTAGCAGCATGGTGTAAAGACAACAATCTCTCTATCAACATCAGCAAAATGAAGGAGCTGATCATTGACTTCAGGAAGTGGAGTTGAGGGCACGCCCCTGCCTGCATCAGTAGTGCTGAGATGGATATGGTCGAGAGCATCAAGTGCCTGGGAGTGATGATCGCCAACAGTCTGTCCCTGGTCCACCCACGTTAACATGATGGTCAAGAAAGCACAACATCTCTACTTCCTCAGGAGGCTAAGGAAACATGTCCACAAGGATCCCTGCCAATTTTTATAGATGCACAATAGAAAGCATCCTATCTGAATGTATCTTGGTGTGGTACGGCAACTGCTTTTCCCAAACCCTCAAGAAACTACAGAAAATAGTGAACACAGCCCAGTCCACACCTTCCATCCATTAACTCCATCTGCAGTTCCTGCTGCCGCGGGAAAGCAACCAACATAATCAGAGACTCCTCCCACCCTGGCTATACCCTCTTCTATCGGGGAGAAGATATAAAAATTTGAATACACGTACGAATAGATTCAAGAACAGCTTCTTCCCTGCTGTTATCATGGTTTTGAATGGACTTCTCAAATGTTAATTCTGATATCTCTCTCTCTCTCTCTTTCTTTCTGTCTGCACCTTCCCTGCAGCTGCAACGCATTCTGTTCTGCTACTCTGATGCACTTTGCATGGTACGATCTGCGTGCGTAGTGCACAAAACACTTTTCACTGTATCTCTGTGCATGCGACAACAATGAATCAATACATCAATCAGAACATTAATGAATGGAGAATGTTTAATTGAGTGAGATACCAGAGAAGAAAGGTGAGGAAGAGTCCTAACGGACTCAAAACGTCAATCCTGTTCCTCTGTCCGCAGATGCTGCCAGATCTGCTGAGTTTCTCCAGCAGTTTATTTTCGTTTCAGAAAGAAATAGTTTGTGTTTTATATGAAATATTTCTCTCAAACACTGACTCCTGGTCAATACTTTGAACAAGGCTATGGGCTAGAGCCAACACCTTTAGTAGAGAAGGGGAGAATATTGCATTAATTTTTTGAGCATCCACTGTTTTATTTAATGTTTTCAATATTTTCTCATTAAACTGAGAGATGCAGCCTCACATTTTATTTCCTCTCCAGCTATCCTCACCAGTGTTTTTTTTCTCTCTCTCATTCTCTCACAGCATACAATAGAGATAGCCGCTGAAGATGATGACCATGAGCACCAGTCCATTAGCTCCAGTCCAGAGATTGTGGATTCAGTGTCTGGCAGTGGTTTAGTTAGTGATGCCATCACAGGAGAAATGTATGTGCCACTGTCACAAGAAGAGGCAGAACGTATCAGTCAGAAACTGCTCTGGCTTTGGCGGCGATCCAGGCCTGTGAATGTTAAGCCATTGCCAGTGGACTTGCACAAGAAAGCAATAATTTCCGCCATTGAAGAAAATCAGGTCATAGTCATAGCTGGCGCGACTGGATGTGGTAAGACTACCAGGATCCCTCAATTTATACTAGAGAAGTTCATAAGTGACAACAGAGGAGCACACTGTAACATTTTAATAACACAGCCCCGACGGATCAGTGCAGTATCAGTGGGGCAACGAGTAGGCTATGAGATGGGACCAAGCCTGAAGAAAACTGTGGGTTACCAGGTGAGGCTGGAGAGCATGTTGCCCTCTAGAGGTGGAGCCCTACTCTTCTGCACTGTTGGCATCCTGTTGAAGAAACTTCAAGGGAATGCCTCACTAGAAGGCATCAGCCATGTCATTGTGGATGAGGTCCACGAACGTGATGTCAACACGGACTTCCTTCTCATCTTACTGAAGAAGGTGATGGAATCCAACCCGAATCTGAAGATCATCTTAATGAGTGCCACCAGCGACACTGAGCGTATGTCGGAATATTATGGGAATTGCCCCGTAGTAACTGTGCCAGGGTTCATGTTTCCGGTGAAGGATTTTTACTTGGATGATATCCTACCAATGCTGGGACAAAGGAAGACAACCCGGCTCAATCAAGTGAGTAGCTTGAGGAGGAAAGAGTTTGTTTTGGTGTTATTTTTCTGTTTCTGAATGTCCTAAAGCATTTCACAGCAAATTAATGTTTTTTGCACTGAAATGATTAGCTAATTTGTCTAAGTCAGATGATTGGAGCATTTAGTCTGTTTTTGGGTATTTTGATTGAAGGTAAATGTTGGCTAGGATATTAGGTATCTGTCCTTTTCGGATTCATGTAGATGTTTCAAGATTCTGTAACTTGCTTGCTCATGCCTGGACAGAAGTTTGAGCTGAAATCCACTCACTCAGCACCAAAAGGGAGACTACTTAGGCCAAGTTGATGAACGCACCATGGTAAAGTAGTACAGTGCTAACGTGTGATTGGAGAGGTAACAGGGCATGTCTTTGCTATAACAGACAACAATATATTCAGCTAATTGAATAAATCTGGAATTGAAATCTAGGAGTAAGCAGTAACGCTGTAAAGCCTATCTGATGATTCACAAGTCCTGACCGGTTGTTCTGAAAGAAATTTGTTCTTGCATATTCTGCCCCATTCGTGATTCCAGATGCTCAAATGTGGTTGATTCTTAACTGTGCTCTGAAGTAACCTGAAAAACCAAACTGTTGTATTCATCCATTACAGTAAAAGTATATTAATAATAAAACTGCCCAGATTACACAGCATCAACACAGCTTTTAGATTTGAGCAAATGATGGTACACTGAGTCCGGTGGGCACTAAAAAGGCGCTCACTAACATATGAGGGTTATGAATTACGCTAATAAACATTTTAAAATTATCATGATTTTTCGGGAAGCAACAAAATGTTCATGAGTGGGGTACCTGCTCTCTGCAATCAAAAGGAACATGTCCCACCATTGCGCTTGTTCCAGTGAAATAAAAGCACATTGGGGCTAGAGACAGGTTGCAAGGTTTGGTACTTAGGCCTCAATTATTTACAGTCCACATCAATTACTTGGAGGATGGCACTGAGTGTTAACACAACTAAATTTGCTGATGATACCAAGTTATATGGAAGGATAGGTAGTGAGGAGGATGCAAGCAGGTTGCAAAAGAGTGTACTCAGATTGTGTGAGAAGGGAAGTACATGACAGATGGAATACGTTGTGGCAAAGCATGAAATTATCCATTCTGATAGGGAAAATGTAAAAGCAGAATATTTGTTGAATGGCAATAAACTGGGAAATGTTTGTATTCAGAGGGAGGTGGATATCTTTTACACAAACCACAGAAGGTTAGTGTGCAGATACGAAAGCTGATAATGTATTACTTTATGTTGAGGGTTTGGAATATAACAATAAAGATATCTTATTACATTCATGTGGGCCATTGTTTAGGCTACACCTAGAGTATGTTTGCGGTTTTTGAGAATGGGCGCGTGCTCCATGTTAACACCTCTACTGATCACAGTTCGCTTGCCAACCAATCAGCCATACCTCTTATGTTGTATAAATGTTTATTTTTCCCTTGTATTGGTATTCTTGCGAATTGTCCTGATGTATGTAAGATGAAAAGGTTCAGTTTTTTTTCTTGGAATATTATTTGTGCCTTCTACAGTGAAGGCAAGCACAAATTTTTGTTCCATGCTAATACCATTTTGTTGTTTTCCCAACGTTAATTCTGCAGACTCACTTTTTAAAGGGTCACCCCTAACTAGTTAATCTTTTTTTAAAACTGCTTGAAACTCTTGGTATCTATTTTAATGATTCTATCTAGCTTTCTCTTAAATTCTAATTTCTCCTTCCTTTATTTGTCTTTAGATTATAAAATCTGCCTAATCTTCTGATTTACCATTCAGCTTCACGATATAAGACGTAGGAGCAGAAATTAGACCATTTGGCCCATCGAGTCTGCTCTACTATTCAATCATGGCTGATAAGTTCCTAACCCCATTCTCCTGCATTCTTCCCGTAACCCTTGATCCCCGTGATAATCAAGAACCTCTCTATCTCAGTCTTAAATGTACTCAATGACCTGGCCTCCGCAGCCTTCTGTGGCAGTGAATTCCATAGATTTACCTCTCTCTGGCGGAAGAAGTTTCTCCTTATCTCGGTTCTAAAAGGTCTACCCTTTACTCTAAGGCTGTGCCCTCGGGTCCTAGTCTCTCCTACCAATGGAAGCATCTTCCCAACATCCACTCTCTCCAGGCCGTTCAGTATTCTGTAAGTTTCAATTAGATCCCCCCTCCGCCCCGCCATCCTTCTCAACTCCGATGAGTATAGACCCAGAGTCCTCAAATGTTCCTCATATGTTAAGCTTTCCATTCCTGGGACCATTCTCCTGGGAATCTCCTCTGAACCCGCTCCAGGGCCAGTACATCCTTCCTGAGATACGGGGCCCAAAACTGCACACAATGCTCCAAATGTGGCCTGACCAGAGCCTTGTAAAGCCTCAGTGGTACATTCCTGCTCTTAAATTCAAGTCCTGACAAAATAAATGCCAACATTGCATTTGCCTTCCTGACTACTGAGTCAACCTGCAAGTTTACCTTGAGAGAATCCTGGACTAGAACTCCCAAGTCTCTTTGCACTTCAGACTTCTGAATTTTCTCCCCATTTAGAAAATAGTTGATGCTTTTGTTCTTCCTACCAAGGTGCGTGACCTCACATTTTCCCACACTGTACTCCATCTGCCACTTCTTTGCCCACTCTCCTAACCTGTCCAGATCCTTCTGCAGCCTCCCCACCTCCTCAATACTACCTGTCCCTCCATCTATCTTTGTATCGTCTGCAGACTTAGCCAGAATGCCCACAGTTCCTTCATCTAGATCATTAATATTGTATGCTCTTCTTTTCAATGTGATACTATCCTTCCTTAATTAATCATAGATGGCACTCAAAGTAATATATCACCCCTGAGATATGAAGTATCTCCTTACAAGTCTGCTACCTTTGCACTAATGTCCACTTAACCTATTTTCCTGATTGACTTTAGTCAATGCTTTACTCATACTCTTGTAATTTGTTTAAGTTTAAGGCAGGAGTCTTAGACCTGCACTTCTGACAACTAAATTGAATGTGAAATTCTATCATGTCATGACCACTCTCGCCGTAAGGCTGCTTTAGAATAAGGATATTAATTAATTAAACCCTGTCTCATTGCACATTACCAGGTCTAAATTGTCCTGCTCCCAGATTGGCAGTCAAATATAGTTTATCCATAATCTCTGAGTACAGTTTGAAGTAATCTTTCAGACCACCTTCGCCAATCTGATTTGTTTAAATTATATGGAGATAAATTACTCATGATAATTCCAGTATCTTTCCTACAAGCCTGTATTATCTTTTCCTCTATCCTCTTCTGCAAATGAAACTTTTACAAGCGGCTTATAAACTCTGCCACAATGACTTTAACCTTTGCTATCCATGATTCAGTTTCCGTATTGGCTGTGGTTACCTTGAAGGTCCTGAAGGAATGGTGACCCTTAGGTTAAATTCACCACCAGTTGTCCCTCTCTGTAACGACTAGTACAACTTGGCTACATAAAGCTGCATTAATACTTCCACTGTACCTTTTCTATTTCTTGTCTTTACCAAACTCATTCTATATCTTAATCTTAATTTCTTAGTTACAGTCAGTTGATTTGATTCGAGCTGAGAATCGCATCTGAAGTATCCCTTATTTGTAATGCACTACACATTTCAATTCAGCCTTTGAGCCACCAGTGATCTCTGAATCTGTTACTGTCTCTGAGTGTGCGCGGGAATCTGCAGATGTCATCTGTGCCTTGCAGCACTAATCAAACTTTCAATTGGTGTGTAATTTTCTTTCCACAAAATAAATAATCCTTAAGATCACAAGGAATTATATTAGTGCAAAACGATATATTATTTGATAAAACTGTTTTGAGTTTTAGGTAGTATTAATTAACTCTTTGGTTCTGTGACGTTAACAGGATGAGGAAGACCCTGTCCCTGATCTTGATCTGGTCACTGACACAATTTTGCATATTGATGCTCACAGTGAATCAGGTAAGGGAAGCTTGTTTGAGCTCGTACTGTTTGCTGCTGACAGCAGGAGAGGGATATTTCTAATTCTTTCTCCTTACTTACTGGCTGACTGTACAAACTGGTTTAGTCCTCAAATATGCAGACCAGGAAGGTCCAGTGTTTGATGCTTAATCCATCCCGAGTTATTGATCTCAACCAGAGTAACAAACAGAAACACTGTCAACCAAGGTCACAAATTACACAATGTTTCACTGGGACAAAGATAAACTATCTAGCTTTTTCTGTCTACACCTGTCCGGAGACTTTGACATCCTCCTATGGACTTTACCATCCTCCTATGCCTCTCCATCAATGTTTAGTTGTGTAGAAATGCCCTTGTTTCTCTTGCCTGATGATAGCTGGAGAATCACGTGCAATTGTCTGTTTTCCCAGAATATACCTGTGGCACATTTCTGTCCTTATCTGCTTCATGACCCATGGCAGCATCAAACAAGAAAATCACCAAAGGTCCTCAGACTGCGCCTTCCAAATCTACCTAGAAGGACAACAGCAGCAGATATATAGGACCACCACCGGCTACAAGTTCCCTGCAAGCCATTCGCCATCCAGTCTTGGATATATTACCATCATTCCTTCACTGTCACTGTATCAAACTCCTGGGAGTCCCCCTCTAATGGCATTATTGGTGTACCTACACCAAATGGAGGGCAGTGGTTCAAGAACGCAATTTACCACCACCTTCTCAAGGCAACTAGGCATGAGCAATAGTTACTGGTCCAGCCAGTGATGCTTACATCCCATAAATGAATAAATAAGAAAGTGCAGCAATTTTCAAATACAAAGTGAGAATACACAGCTTTTCTTCACTATCGTCTTTCTCGACTTCTCCATTGTCACTGTTATCGCAAGGGTGAGCAGAAATTTTCCTCTATGTAATGTTCGGAAGAAAGGAGTCATTCTTTTTGATCCCCACTCCAAACTCTGGTCCCAAACCACCGACTTCATTCCTTTTGCTGACAATTATCTGAGGCCAGACAAGACTTTTACACAAGCTTGTTATCATACTTGACCCAAGATGAGCTTCCAGTTGTACATTGCAGAATTAAGTACACTGCCTGTTTCCACTTCTCTAATATTGCCTAAGTCTGTCCCTGCCTTGTTAACCTGATGCTGAAAGTCTCATCTTGTTACCTCTAAACTTTATTATTCTAATGCACTCCTAGCAGTTCTCCAACTTTCTGCCCTCTGTGACTCAAGGATATCTAAAACTCATACAGAGTCCACCCATGTGCTCACTGAATTACACTGGACTTGATTTGGCAGTTCCCATCCTTGTTTTCAAATTCCTCTGTGACCTTAGTCCTCCCTCCCTGTCCCTGTTCTCCTCTATGTCCAGAAACCTTTGGGATATCTGCAATCTAGTTCTGGCCCCTTGAGCATCCTTAATTTTAATTGCACAGTTGTTGCTGGGCATGCTTTCAGCTACTAAGTTCTTAAGTTCTGACATTCCCTTTCTGAACCTCTCTATCTCTCTCATAATCTTCCTTTTAAGATACTCCTGAAAGCCTATTTCGTCAATCATGCTTTTGGTCAACTTGACCAGATATGACCTCAAGTAGTTCAGTGTTGAAGAAAGTTCTTTTGAAGTGGCTCAGGATGCTTTATTCTGTTAAAGGACCTATATAAATGCCAGAAGTAGGGTTTAAACTGTGGAGACAGAGCCGAAAATCCCTGAACATAAGTGAAACCAGGAGCAGTGCTTAAAGTGCAGCAGGGGATCAAGGATCTTCTCCATCTCACATCTCCCATCACCACTACCACCACCACTACAACTACAGCCACCACATAAACAGACAAAAGGGATCATTGATACTGAAGCAAGACTTGAAATGTGTAGAAAGAGTGGAATTTGCCCTTGAGAATCAGTGAAATCAGGAGCAGGACTTAAAGCATTAGAGAATGGAACTTCCCACTAAGAATCAGTATCAAGGTTTAACACAAGGAGAGAAAACTAGACCATGCAACACACACATCCGTCATCCCCACACAAACCACCACATGAACTCCAACCCATGCGCATCACTCCACCCCCCCACACACAGACGCGCGCGCACGCTCATGCCTACCCTACCCCAGAGCGCAATCTTCCCTGATGCACACCCACCCCCACACTCTCCTCTTGTCCACACGCTCCTCCACCCAACATTCTTCACTGCTTGCATGGTCCCAACCTCTTCCCCAACACCCCGTCCATGCACACTGCCCCACTCTTCCTGCATATATACCACCTCCGCCCTAGGGCCCCCCCCCACTTTATCCGCATGGCCTCCTTCCCCCTCAAGGCCCCCTTCATCCCCACAGATCCTCCTCAACCTCACCATACTGCCCAAACCCCTGCCCCCATCGCCCCCATACATACTTCCTCTATCTTCCACTTACCCATGCATATGAAATATAGTATCAGAAAATAGGAACGTAAGTAGGTGATTAGGTCTATCCAGCCCACTTCACCATTCAGTATGATGATGGCTAATGCTGTGTTGGCACAATGCTCCTGTTCTCCTGAATGAGGAAAGAAAAATCAGCCAATCCTCAACCCAAATCAAGTGATTTTGCCTTGGTGGCGTGTGGGTGGAAGTCTTGGGTTGGTGGTGATGCACTTGGTGACTGAATAGCCAAAACAATTATTCTGGAATACGCATTTACTAACACAGCGCATCTGTCTGAATCCAGGAGCAGATGCTATCTGTAATAGGGTAGAAGAGACACTGAGTGAAACGAAACATTAAAGAAACTGTACACTTTTGCACCTGGCCTTTAACTGACGTCTTGTTGTGTTTGTGTTGCAGGTGGAATCTTGTGCTTCTTGCCAGGATGGCAGGAGATTCGAGGGGTTCAACAGAGACTTGAGGAATGCCTTTCTACTCGGAAAGAAAACTATTTAATTTTACCCGGTGGGTGCAAAATTAGTGCAATTTGAAAAAAAGTGAACTTCCTGTTTTTTATAGTGAGTGTCTGTAAAGTCAGTGCAATTAGGGAAGAAATAAATCTTCCATGGGTTTGCTTCCAGCTAATCAGAGGAGCATGTCAGTAGTTTGGAATTCTACAGCATGTCATGAATGTGATGGAATACTCTCCGTTTACTTGGATGAGTACAGCTTCAGCAACACAAGAAGCTCAAAACCAGTCAAGACAAAGAAGTTTGCTAAATTAGCACTCATCCACCACTTTGTACACCTAGGTCAGTTTGCTGGACAAATAGTTTGTGATGCAAACTGATGCCAACAGTTTCAAAGTTCTGTCCTGGCTGAGGTTGCCACGAAGACCTACCTTTTCAACTTAACTCTTTGCCTGAGGCGCAGTGACCTTTGGGTTAAACTTGTTACCGATGTTCCCTCTAATTTTCTTTCTGGCTGGGCTGGAGTCCGATGTCTGTGCGCTGCAATAACTTCTGAAACTGGGGAACCGTGCACCTTAGAAAGAACTTTGCTCATCACTAGTTGTGTCTCTCTGATGAGAAAGCAACCTGTGGTACCCAGGGGGATGGTGACCTTCACTTTTTCACTTTCACTCTCCCTCAATCATCACTGCACTGTTGTAGCCGTAGGCACCGTCCACAAGATAATCAGGCCACTGGGCTGAGAAATGGCAGATGGTGTATAATTTGGATAAATGTGAGGTATTGCATTTTGGTTAAAATGAACAAGGGGAGAACCTAAATGGTTAATGGTAGGTCTCTCAGTTATGTTGTTGAACAGAGACACCTAGGGGTTCAGTTACATAGTTCTTTGAAAGTTGTGTCACAGGTAAACAGGGTGGTCAAGAAGACTTACTTGCCTTCATTGCGCAGACCTTTGAGTATAGGAATTGGGACGTCACATTGAGGTTGTACAGGACAATGGAGAGGCCACTTTTGGGGTACTGTACACAGTTCTGGTCACCCTGCTATAGGAAAGATTTTATTAAATTGGAGAGGGTTCAGAAAAGATTTTCAAGGATGTTGCTGGGACTGGAGGGTTTGAGTTATAAGGAGAGGTTGGATAGGCTGTACTTTTTTTACTGGCGCGTAGGAGGTTGATGAGTGACTTTATAGAGGTTTATTAAATCATGAAGGACATAGATCAAGTCAAGTCGCCATAGTCTTACCAGATCATAGGGCTACTCATTAGAGAGAGACAACTGGTGGTGAGGGTCACCATACTACACGCAAAGGTGCAGGTTGAGAAGCAAAGTCCTTAATGGTAAACTCAGCCCATGATGGGAATTGAACCCATACTGTTGACATCACACTGCTTTGCAAACCAACTGAGCTAAACACAGTCAAGTGGAACTAGTTTAGTTTGGGAAACTTGGTTGGCATGAATGAGTTGAACAAGAGTTCTGTTTCCATGCTGTGTGACTCAATGACAGTGCTCCAACTTACCATTGATGCTTTGACAAGACTTCTGCTGCCTAGAAGAACAAGGGCAGTAGAGACATAGGAACGTCACAGTCTATGTAAGTTCTCCTCTGTCATTCGGCCTGTTGACCTAACTAGACTGTCATGCCTTCACTGTGGCTGGGTCAGAAACCTGAAACTCCCTAAAAGTACTGGTGTACCTTTACCACATGGAGCTACAAAGTTTTAAGAAGATGGTTGTCCACTACTTTCTTAAGGGCAGTTAGGTTTGGGCAATAATTGTTGACATTGGAAGCAGGCCCATATTACATTAGTGAATTTTAGTAAAAAGCTTCTGAAGAGGCATTGGATTTGGACTGGTAACTCTCTCCACAGATGTTGTCAGACCAATTGAGTTTCTCTAGCACTGTTTCTATTTAAAAAAAAAACATGGCAAAATTGTTGATAAATATGGCTGAAGCCAGAATATCATTGGCAATGGGAGTGCTGAAGATAGTTTTTGGAAAATTGCCTCTTGTGCTTAAATTTTACCATCAGTGGAAGCGTTTATTTGAATCTAATTTGTCAAAACCTTTCCTAACGTTAAATACTACCACAGAATTCCAGTGGTCATTTGTCAAGAGAAAAGAAAACACATTGTCAATGTTTCACTTTCACTGGAGAATGAATGTGCACAGTCTTTAGCTGGTTTTGCCTATACATCAGCTGTCATTAGAGAGGATGTGATTATAGTTGAAACTTTCTGAAATATTTATGTGGTGAGATAAATCATTATTTAAAGTATAAGTGATATCTTCTCACAGTCCATTCCAACATCCCTGTGATGGATCAACAAGAAATTTTCCATCAACCAGCTCCTTGGGTGAGGAAAATTGTCCTGGCGACAAACATCGCCGAGACTTCAATAACTATCGATGATATCACACACGTGGTTGACACGGGATGTCACAAGGAGCAGCGCTATGATCTGAGAACAAAGGTAACCTGGGTTATGAAAATTATATTGCAAGTTTGGAGGACAGGTTTTCATACCTATAGAAGACAAACTTAAAGCTGACAGAAACATCTTCTTCACACAAACTGACCAGACTTAATGGGAAGTGACCCAGAACTGATAAGAGAATCAAAAGTAGGAAAACATCTAGATAGCTGTGACCATAATTTAATATGATTTGAGATGATGATTGTTATGTCTTTTCTATGATGAAAACCAAGTTAAAATATTAGACAGAAACTGGTTTTGAGGGGCTAGGATTAAAACTTTTAGGGAAAGAATTTAGAACAACAATGGGAAACGACCATCCAAGCTTACAACCTTATCCACCGAGAAGGACAAGGGGAGCACATGCGTGGGAACACCTGCAAGTTTTCCTCTTTCCTTGGTCTGTCCTACATATGACTTGATAACTACAGTAATGTCTATGATTCTTGAATTCCCTCTGATATGGCCAGGCAAGCAACACATTTGTTTCAAAACTGCTATAAAGTTGAAAATAATGAGACTGTACAGCAACGATTTAAAAACTGGAAATGGCACAGGCAAACCCAGTCCTGGTGACTTTGTGAAGTCTTGCTTAATAACATCTGGGGGCTTGTGCCAAATATGGGAAACTGTCCCACAGACTAATTGAGTAACACCTTGTGATTGTCATACACACTGATTCATAGTCTACAGGCAATGCCCCAGCAAGACCATCACCACCCCTGGATTTGTCCTGTCCCACTGACTGGCAGACCATTTGCATTGACAGCGCAATAGTATACAACAAGGCAGGAGTTGCTCTGGAAGTCTTTAGCATTGACTCTGGAGCTCATGACATCTCACGGTGTCAGATCAAATATGGGCAAAAAACTCTGCAACTGTTTACCAGGTATGGGTCTCTCCCAATAACCCCTTTCTCAGCTGAAGAATCAGTAATCCTCCATGTTGAGCAAACTTGGAGGAAGTACTGAGCATGGCAAGGACAAGGTATGTATTCTGGGTGGGCAACTTCAAGGTTTGTTGCCTAGGTTGACTTTGTAGCACCATTAACTACTAAGCTGCCTGAGTTCTAAAGAACATACCTGCTGAAGACCTAGTATAGTAGCCTGTTAGGGAGTCATCAGGTTTGGAAACCATACTTGACCTTGTCTTCACCAATCTATCTGTCGCAGCTAAATCTGTGTCTGCTCTTGCCTGGATGAGTACAGCTCCACCAACACTCAAGAACCTTGACTTCATCAAGGACAAAGCAGTTTCCTTAATTGACACCTAATGCACCACATTCAACTCACTCTCCTCCACCACAGTTGCACAGTGACAGCATTGAGTAACATCTACAAGATGCACTGCAGCATCTCACCAAAATTCCTTCAGCAGCACCTCTCAAACCTACAACCTATGTGACCAAAGAAAGGCAAGTGTGATAAATGCATAGGAACACTACTGGCTACAAGTTCCCTCCAAGCTGGGCCTCTGTGGTTCTAAATCTCCAGGATTACTCTCCGTGCCATGTGCTAGTGAGGCCAGAAATAGGAAGATAATACAGCTGAAGACATGGATAAAGAGCTGGTGCAGGATTGAGGGATTCACATATCTGGATCATTGAGATCTCTTCCAGGGCAGGTGGGACCCATACAAAAAGAACAAGTTGCACCTAAATTGGAAGAGCACCAGTGTCCTCACAGGAAGCTTTGCTAGTGCCACACAGGAGGGTTTAAACTAGTATGGCAGGGGAATAGGAGCAATAGGTCAACATTTGAGGAGAAGGTAGAGGTTAATAGGACAAACAAGCAGGGCCAGTTTAATGAATAAAGCAGGACAATAAAAAGTGTATTGAGTATAATAGGAGGGAGAAATAATAAAAAGATACTGAAGGACGAGATAAAGTGTACAGCCAAGATTGGAGTTCTCTATATAAATGCATGGGGGACAAATTAAATGATCTTCAGGCGCAAATGCAAATTCGAAATTGTTATGGTTGTCATTATGCTGCATGATGGTCAGGACTGGGAACTAAACCTACCAGGTTACAAGGTTTTAAGGTAGGGATAGAAAGAATGGCAAAGAGGATGGTGTAGCATTACTGATCAGAACAAGAATCACTTTTATGGTGAGGGAGATGCAATGAGGGGAAAGCACCAGTGGACACCTTATGGGTGAAACTGGGAAACTACAAAGGAACTAAAACCACAATAGCTGTCATATATGGATTACTGGTAGCAGCTTAGAGGTGCTAAATTGTATAAATACTGAAATTGGGCAACTATGTAACAAAGGCAGAGAAGTATTGATGGGGATTTTACACTTAACATAGACTGGGAGAGACAGACAAACTAGAAAGTTTGTGAATCTCTAGAGTGTGTCCATGATATTTTCTGATGGTCATAAAGCTCTCCTCTTCCTCAAAAGAAGGCCTGAATTGTCTCCATCCAACACCGGTACCCTTCTCTGCCTGGCCAGACTCATCCTTGCTGTGAACAATTCCTCATTTTCTTCAGGTTAAAGGTGTGCATCAGCATGGGCCCAGTTATACCTGGTTCTTTGTGGGATGTGTCAAACATTCTTTGTTTCAGTCCTACTTGGGTCCCTCCCCCCAACTCTGTCATGAATATATTTATCTCAGTACATCGATGACATCGTTGGTGCTGCTTGCTTCTCATCTGGAATTGGAAATATTTATCAGTTTTGCTTCTATGTTTCCACTTGCTCTCACCTTCACCTGGGGCCATTTCTGACTCCTCCCTTCCCTTCCGTTGACATTTCTGTTTCTACTTGTGGAGATAGGCTCACCACCAATATCCATTACAAACCCACCAATTCCCACAGTTAACTTGACTATGTATCTTCTCACCCTGCTTCCTGAGAATAGTCTATTCCATTCTCCCAGTTTCTCTGTCTCTGTCACGTCTGTTCTGATGATGCCATCTTCCTCAGGGGCCTTGAGCTTCCACTTGGCTGCCCACATACCAAGTTCTATACCCAGTTCAATATACCACCATGTTACCATTTCTGTCTAAAGCCTACTGTAGTGCTCCAGTGAAGCTCACTGCAAGAAACAACAACCATCTTCCACTTAGGTATCTTCCAGCCTTCAGAACTCAACATTGAGTTTAACAGTTAGTGAGCCCCACAGTCTTTTTTAATGACAGCCAACAGTGATTACATGGTTGCCATTAGAGCATCTTCTAATTCTGGATTTTATTGAATTCAAATTTCACCATCTTCCCCAGTTACAGTAGAGGTTTCTAGCTCTTTTTAAAACAGAAAAGAGAATAGGAATTAAGGGTAGCTATTCAGCTTGGCAGAATTTGGGAACTTGCTGTTCATGGTTTACATTGACAATTCGGATTTGGAATCAGAACCAGGGAGATAATTTGTCACTGTACATGAAAAGTGCAAGTCTGGATGGAGTAGAGAAACAAAAAGATCCAGTCACTGTAAAACTGCCACAGCAACTCCATTTCAAAAAAATAAGCCAAGCACCCAGTTTTTATTTAGAATGTTAGTATTGTTATGGGAAATTAAACTAAATCAATATTAAACCTTTGTAAGACAACACTCAAGTGTATGCTTTTCTGGTTGCCATATTATAAAAAGGGATGTAAAGGTTGAGTCTGTTTCTCTTGAAATGAAGTAAGATTGAGGAATGACTGAATGAAGGTCTTTAAAGTTCTGAAAGTTTTTGCTGATGTGAATAAAGAGACAATGTTTCCCAATATGAAGAATGCTCCTTAACTGGAGATAGGGTCTGGGTTTTGGAGGAATGGCAATCTCCACTCCATCTTCTTTTATTACAAAAGAAGAAAACCGTGCATCTCAGAGGGAAGGCTCCACTCAGGGCTCCTGAAAAATTTGGAGCTGTATTTTCATTCTGAAAGTTCTTTTGTAGTGCAGAACTATCAGAGGGCAAACCACATCCCCTTTTTGTAGCAGTTAACTTCCATATTCTGATATGTAAAGGTCCAGACATCTACTTTTACAGCTGCTGTCAAAGGGTAAGTGCGTAGAGAAATGTGATGTTAGGGTTCCATAAAGGTAGAGTATCAGGATAGTAGGGTGCTGGGAGGTCAGGCGAGTAGGGTACCAACTGGGTAAATAGGGTACCAGGTGTTAGGATACCAAATCGGAAGAAGAGGGTGCCAGAGAATAATTTGGCAAAGGACCCAGGACCTTCATAGGGTTCCAGGCATAGGGAAATTGCCCAGCAGAAAATTCAATTTCCCAGACAATTCCTTTAGAGTTTGTTTAATTGGGTAGGTGGGCCCAGTCCCCTTGCATAAACTCCCATTTATGCCGGAATAACAACTGTCTGACCGGTGGAAAATCCAATAAGGAATTCAGAAGAAACGTTTTCAGCCACTCAGTGATAAATATGGAAGTTACTACCAATGGTTGGAGCAAAAAGAGAAAAAAAATTTAAGAGGAAGTTAGTCAAGCATTTCAGATGGGATGGGGGAGAATATTGTTTGATGTAGATATTATAAAGATTGTATCTTTTTTCTGTATATTTGATCGTGGACTGAAATGGGTAGCAGACTTTAAAACCAGGAATTGTAGAATGAATTATCATACTTTTAAAAGAAAATTGGCTTTTTTTTATTGTAAGTGCTATTTACACTGCTTTTTTTTCAAGCAGTGGGCGAGGTTCAAATGTAGATGAGCTAGAACAAAAATGAGATTCAGCTGGCAACAAGTAGCTGATTGGTCTGTGGAATATTGACCAGTTGTCGATGACAAAGGCTTTCTGCCTGCCAGCAATTATGTGAATGGCTGCTACACAATGAAACAACTTGTGGGTGTGAATCTTTGGTCAGAAGCCATGGGATTTCTGAATAGGCAAGAGTAACACTTTCCCCTGCTGTAAAAAAAAACTTCAAACCTCAAGAAAGCCAGTTTATTTCCCTACATCTGTTGCGGTAAGCTGTGGATTTTAACCAGTAGGTCAGAGATTTTATAATTGTGAACCAGTTGCTCTGTGCTTCTCAAAACACCTTTTTTTCCTCCATCTATATCACTACGTATATATATAAAATGCTTCATAAAGAGTAATTTTTATTTAGTACAGTTATGTTTTTACAGTTAATACTTGTGTAGCTAAAGCTAGAATCTATTTACATGTAATAAATAGTAGTTCTTAAGTGTAGAAACCTGGTCCATGTTTTCCGTCAACCAGGGTCTAAAAGATGGGTAAATTGGGGAATTTAGCAGACGTCGATGAAATCTAACTTTTGTGACGGCCCTTGGAATGGTGGAGCTTGGCTTCTAGTGCACTGTCCCAGCAAACGGTAACAATATAGAAAATGAACAATAGAGAAAAAATGATGGAGGTTCAAGTGGAGCACAAACACTGGCATTGTGGCCAAATGGCCTGTTATTGTGCTGTTTATCCTATGCGAGTGGTTGGAACAGAAACCCTCCTTGCAAATTATTTGATGCATTTGAAGACATAAGGACAGTCATGGAATACTGCAGCATAGCAGGTAGTCATTTATTCATTACATCTGTAATAGCTCATTGAAAGAAACATTTAACTATTCTGTTTTCATTTCTCTATTGCCCTGCAAACTTTTCCAATTCAAGTATGCAGCTAAATTCCTTTCTAAAAGTTTCAATTGAACATGCTCACTACCAAATCAATCACTCCACTTGAAAGCAAATAATTATACATTAAATAATTTGATAAATTCCTGAGAAGCAATTAGATACTGAAATGTTAGCAATGAATTGAAGGTTTAATTGAAATGAGTCAAGTTTGCCCTCTAGACTGTAATTTGTCTTTTAGGTGGAATATTAAGCTGTTGGTTGATACCCTGTATCTATAATTCTTCTGTAAAAATGAAGATATCTAGCAACTTTTAGTAACAATGCAGACCCACTCTTCTGTGGATTTTGTTCGCTGTCTTTTGACCTGCTATCTCCTCTACTTACTTGTAGACATATGTATTAATAAAAAGCGCATTATCTAACTGTGCGAGATGCACAGCTTGAGATGCAAAGGAATCTGGATGTCCTAGTGCATGAATCTCAAAGTTAGAATGAAGTTGCAGCAAGAAATCAGTAAAGTTTTTTTTATTGCGGGGGAATTGAATGCAAAAGTAGAGAGGTTATGTTTCAGTTACACAGGCATTGGCACATTCAGAATACCGTGTACAGTACTGGTTGCCTCATTTAAGGATGGTTGTAAAAGTGTTTGAACCAGTTCAGAGAATTTTCACTAAACAAATAGTTGGAATGGGTGGGTTATCTTATGAGGAAAGATTAGACAGATGAGACTTATATGTATCTGTTGGAGTTTAGAAAAGTAGAATGTGACTTAGTTGAAACACATAATATTCTGAGTTCTTGACAGGTTGCATCTGGAGAGGGATATAAGGGAAAAAAATTCTTCGACCCTTGTAACTCTTTTCCTCAAAAAAATGTTGGGAAAAGAATTTTCTTAGAATTTCTTTTTCTTAAAATCCCTACAGTGTGGAAACAGGCCCTCCGGCCCAACAAGTCCACACCGACTTTCAAAGCATCCCACCCAGACCCATCCCCCTATAACCCACCTAATGTACACATCCTGAACATTATAGGTAATTTAGCATGGCCACTCCACCTAGTCTGCACATCTTTGGACAGTCGGAGGAAACCGGAGCACCTGGAGGAAACCCACACAGACACGGGGAGAATGTGCAAACTCCACACAGACAGTCAGCTGAGGATGGAATCAAATGCGGGCTCCTGGCGCTGTGAGGCAGCAGTGCTAACCACTGAACTACTATGCCGCCCCAGAATTGCTGCATGTTTTTAAGGTAGTGATAGAAAGATTCTTGAGCATTGGGTGAAAAGTTATTGGTGATAGAGAGGAAGGTGGAGTAATCAGATCAACTATGATCTTATTAATTGGCAGAGCAGGCTGAAGGGGCTGAGTGTTCCTAATTTGCACATTCATATGTACATTCCTGTGTAGAGCCGGTGTCAGTGTCAAAACTGCTCCAATTAAACCTGAATTTGAAGTTTGAGGGCTGATTGATGAGAGGAGTTTAAAGTTATTTGGGGATTCAGTAGTTATAATAAAATTATTTTCGATGGAAAACCAGAACAAGACAGCATGAAACATTTGAGGTAGGCCATTTATGAGTAAAATTAAATTGTACAGCTTTGAAGCTGGATCTTTGTATTTTTTAGGCCCATGTGGAGCCCCTTGGTGTCAGTATTGTCATATGCTCACTTAACGTAATTCTGGTAACCTTGACTCTTAAGGCGATTTGCTCATCAATTCTGTTCAACATTGGTGTGGCTCAGGAGCCCACCATGGCATGGCAGTATCTAAAGTGTTTACTGCACTTGAAGGCTGAAGAAGGGCAGGATCGTGGCTTGTTTTCTTTGATTATTTTTGGCAGCTCTGCTTTCTGTTCTTAACTGTTCTGATGTCCTTCTAAATAATCAGAACTAGCTGTTAGCGGCTGTCTCCCAGTTGCCTGAGTCAAAATCTGCCACCTTTGCATCTCCCTGGCATGTGTCTTTATATTGTGGTCCAGTGGCCATTTCACTGTACAGAAGGTAATTGAGATATAAGTGAGCCTGGCTGAACTAACACAGTCATTGTTTGCTTACTAATTAGCACATGCAAGCATACCAGTATTGCAGTATCCTTCCATGGCCTAGTAGCAAAGTAAACGTTCCTTTTGAAATCCTTCTTTGAGAATTCCTCAGTCACACAGCAGAGGGCGCTTGATGAGCAGGTCAAATGCAAGGCGAAATGCATAGCAATTTGGCACATTGGTGCAAGTATACTGTTTAAGGGAGCACTTCTCAAACTCTTTCAATACGATGGAAGGTTTCCTTGATTTGAAGACATGTCTTCATCTCCACAATGGCTGTGCAGTTCTGATTCTTTCTGATACTATCGTGGGTAGATGCATCTGACAGGTAGATTGATGAGGTTGAGGTCAAGTAAGTTTTTCCGTTTTAGTTGAGGTTCAGGTCCTGTGGTTACCAGCCAACTTTGGAGTAGGCTGCAGCTGACTCTTGCATACACACCCATATGTTGCAACCTTTTCGCATGCTCAAAAGTTATTATATTTCTGTCTTACCCCAGTTCTGATGAACGGTCTAAAACGTTAACCATGTTTCTACAGAGAGTCTGCCTGACATGTTAAGTATTCTCAGCCATTTCAGTTTTTATTTAAGATTTTCAGCACCCATTTTGTTTTGCTTAGGTTGTTTGTGATCTAGTCAGTTCTAGCAGTGAGTAGTTAAATCACTTTTCTGCAATATCTGCTGCAGGCTGTGGTCCCTTGTGGGAGCTGAGATGAGGGTTGTCCTGGGGCAGCATATAGCATGAGAGAGAGGGTAATAGTTTTAATGAGAACGGGCATAAAAGATAGCAGTGAGGACAATATGAGAGTGTGAAGTTTTCAAAATATGTAACTTTCATAATATGTTATTGCAGGGTAGTAGAGCTTAATTCTGTGTTGCAGGTTTCGTGTCTCAATACTGTTTGGATTTCAAAATCGAATGTGAGGCAGCGGCGTGGGCGAGCAGGCCGCTGCCAGCCAGGTACGGCTTACCATCTGTTCAGCAAGGAGAGGCTGGAGAAAATGGATGACTTTCCGATCCCAGAAATCATGCGTACTCCTCTGGAGAACATAGTGGTGCAGTCCAAAGTTCACATCCCTGACATTACGGTTCGTAGTGGTTCACTACCTTTTGTGATTCTTTTCATCCTTCTTCTGCAGGATTGCAGCTGCAGAAGAGGGCATTTAACCGATTTGCCTTTGATTCAAAGTGCTGAAGAAACTGAGGAAGTCCAGCTGCATCTAGCTACGCCCACTTCACCATATTGTATATTTCCTTTCACAAATATTCAGCAATTTTCTAAGTTATTATTGGGTTTGCTTCCACCGTTTCTGGTTGGCCCTTGTCATATCTTAATCTTCTCTGTGACAAAAAAAAATCCATAAACTTTCCCTTGCACATGCAACTGAACTGTTTTCTTCTGGTTTGATCTCCACAAATCTCAGCTGTTGTGTCTCCAGTGTAAGCTGCTTCGAACTAGTTGTGCCATTGGAAAGCATTGGCCAAGTTTTCGGTCGTTTCTCCTAGTATCTCTTCTGTTAATTGGCGTCTAGTTTTTGATTCATCTGTTACAAAGTATTTTGGGAGATTTTTCTGCAGTAACATTTTTTTTAAAAAAAATGCAGAAAAAGACTGGCTCGCGTAATGAACCTGATCTCTTGTCATGGTGTTACAGCTTTAAGTTTATCATTGAGGGATGATTATTTGAGGTGTGTAAATTGAGTTTGGTGGAGTAAATACAACAGAACTATTTCCTCTTATTCATTCTTTAAATAAACGCAGAGCCCCATCAATAAGTGAAATTCATCTGAAGGCTCATTGGAAATCAGAAAACTATATTCCAAAAGGCTGTTGGTGCTGGGACAGCCAAAATTTTTAGGATTAAGATCAAAGGAATTATGTTTAATAAATGGATATTGACCAATTGGTGGTAACTGATCTGTGACCCAGATCCATTTATGACTTAATTAAATACCAGATATGTTCATAAGGCTAGCAAGGGCCCATTCCCATTCTCGTGTCTATATGTTATGATCCCACCGACACTACCTGACACACAATTTCCTTGGAGAAGCTGAAACCTCAAGCTAAAAAAAAGGCCAATTTGGGACCTTTGCCTTCTTCAGACCCTAAAAGGTATTCACGTAGCTGGAGACATGCTTCGAGTTTTAGTTATCACATAAAATGAATTTCTCTTGGTCACATTGAATCTCTCATCCCATCTCCTTTGAATACCTATTGTGAATTAGCTCACACTGTGTTGCCAGCTCATTACAGAAGTTGAGATGCAGCACCTCTCACATAGTTCTGTGGTCAGTTAAGTTATGTGTATCCCTGGAACTCCCTAAGGTATCTAGCGTGACTATCTATGTGAAAACTCTTTATTACTTAATAAAATTTAACAAAATATCACAAGTGTCACTCTTTTTCTACAGTACAAAGCCCCAACTTGTTCAGACTATTCTGATAACTGAATGCCTGTGACTCTCCAGTACATATTTTGTAGGGTTTCTGCATTACTCACCGTCGAAGGGGACCGCATCTCCCCCATGCAAAGCAAAGATTAGAGTTTTTTTTTTGTTGCAGAGGGTTCTTTAAGACAAGAAAATGCCCAACTAGAAACAGTGGTAGCAAAACCAATAATAACTTAGCAAATAGATAAATATCGGTAAAAGGAAAGTTAGAAGAGAATAAGGAGATTAGATTGAGGTGAAACCTGAGAAGCAACTGTGAAGTACTTTCCCACCTCCCTTCTGTTCCAAAGAGTGACCTTGGACTGACAACGTTAGCGCTGTCTCCCTCCATCAATGTCATCTGCAGGAACCAATATTGTAATTTATGTTTCTCAATTAAATCCAGTGATGATCTTGAAAGGTATTGTGGTTGATTTTTCAGGTCATGGCATAGGAATGCTACCGCAACTCCCATTCTCACCTGGATTGGTTATTTCCCTATAGTCCGGTAATACTGTGTACAGGTATATGGTGAAATAACTTTTACCGGTGTCTCCCGGGCCTGAAACAGAAGGTTCCAAGTTCATGTCCCTGTGTAGCTCTCAAGCAAAATAATCAAGTCTGACACTCCAGTGCTGCACTGTCTCATGAGATGATAAACTGATGCCCTGTCGGTACATTCAAGTGGACATCAAGGAATCCACGACACTATTTCAGAAAAAGTGTATGGGAGTTACCTCTAAAATGTCACAATAAACAATAGTCTAATCATTAATACATTGCTGTTTGTGGAAATGTGCTCTGTGGAAATTGACTTCTGTATTTCCTGCATTATAACAGTGACTAAACTTCAAAAAATGCTTAATTGGCTGTAAAGTACTTTGGGAATGTCTGGTGGTTGTGAAAAGTGCTGGAACAATGCAAGTATTTTTATCTACTTGAGGAAATGTAAACTGAGTCCTTAATGTCTTTTTTACAATTTGGTCTCCCCTGCTTTAATTTTTCAGGCTTCAGATTTTCTGTCAAAAGCAATGAATAGTCCAAATCCTAAAGCTGTGAATGAGGCTGTGCGGGTACTACAGGAGATAGGTGAGTGGAAGGGGTTTGGAAATTTGCCACTGGGGAAGGGTGCTGCAAGATATCTTCAAACGTGTCTTGGAAAGAACTTGAATAAGTAGGCCTGTACATTGACCCTTAATAGCACAGAAGATTTAGGGAATTGTTAAGTCATACTGACCAGGTGCTTCCTAGGTTTAATTTGTATTCTGTGCTGAGCTGGTTTTAATAATGTTGATTAGGGTTCCCACTGAAAACTTGACCCTTGTGCAGTTGTGTGCAGTGCCAGATAGGACATAGCCATGCAAACTAACCTCATTCCAGAGTTCATTGAGCCTTTCGCCATGAAGAATGTGAGGTTCTGCTTGTCTTGACGATGCTAATGGGAGTTGAGGTTGTACTCAAGAATTGGTCTCAACATCAAGAGAACTCCCATTTACTCCTGTAAAATAAAACCAGTTGAGCACATATATGACTCTAAAATAAAATTCTCTTTGCAGTGTGTTGATTGAAATTAGGGTCCTGAAGAACCGTGGCGAGTTCCCACTGCCAAGTCAGTACATTGTTCCTAAGTTCAGCGCCACCAATGCAGCTTTTGAACTATACGGTCTTTCTCCTATGGTATCACAACATGCTTGGAGTGACTTTTGTGACTGCAATTTGGTTTTCAACTACAGATTAATTCAAAAGGAACATTTTTGCTATGTGAGTTAGTAAGTGCAGTTGCATTCCTAAGCTGTGCTGAGCTAAAGGACCAAATTTGAGTCTCTCGTCTGTCCTGAGTCTGGATCTCTGCCAGAGTTGGGATACTGAAACTGACCTCAATGAAGGGACAATGAGATCTTCAAGAGGGTTTGAATGTCAGGTGTGTACAAGTTTGTCTGGAAATTTCTCATACATTGTAGGGTCTAGTAAGGAAATTTAAGATAACAAGCTGTGTTTCTGTCAGTGTGTTCCACAACAGAAAGCAGAGAAATTCTTCATTCTAATGCTGCAAATGGAAGGATCATTAATTACTATTATCAGACCCAACACACTTAAATAATATCTGGTTTTCGTAGAATTACCAAGAGAAATGCATGAGCTAAATTTGCCAATATATCTCCCTTCCTGTCTTACTGCAGGGGTACTCGATGAAGAAGAATCTCTCACTTTCCTCGGACAGCGCCTGGCCCACATCTCCACAGACCCCAGGCTGGCAAAGGCAATCGTCATGGCCTCCATTTTCCGCTGTCTGTCCCCTGTATTAGCTGTTGTTGCATGTCTGACTCGAGATCCATTTGTGAACAGTTTGCTGAACAGGACTGAGGTTATGAAGGTATGCAAAGAGATCGTGCAAATGTATCTGAGCATTTCTTCTATTATTTTCTTGTTATTGTGATGTGGAATGTAGTATAGAACATAGAACAGTACAGCACAGTACAGGCCCTTCGGCCCACGATGTTGTGCGAACTTTTACCCTAAACCTAAGGTCTATCTAACCTCCACCCCCTCCTTATACTATCATCCATATGCCTATCTAATAGCTGCTTAAATGCCCCTAATGAGACCGACTCCACTACCTCTCCGGCAATGCATTCCACGCCCCGACCACACTCTGAGTAAAGAATCTACCTCTGACGTCTCCCCGATATCTACCTCCACTCACTTTAAAACTATGTCCCATCATAAAAGCTACCTCCACCCTAGGAAAAAGTCTCTGGCTGTCTACTCTATCTCTACTTCTGATCATTTTGTACACCTCTATCAAGTCACCTCTCATCCTTCGTTGTTCTAAAGAGAAAAGCCCTAGCGCTCTCAACCTTTCCTCGTAAGACCTTCCCTCCATTCCAGGCAACATCCTGGTAAATCTCCTCTGCACCTTTTCTGACGCTTCCACATCTTTCCTGTAATGAGGTGACCAGAACTGGACACAATACTCCAGATGTGGCCGAAGCAGGCTTTTGTATAGCTGGAGCATAACTTCACGGCTCTTGACCTCAGTCCCTCTATTAATGAAAGCTAACACACCATACGCCTTCTTAACAACTCTATCCACCTGGGTGGCAGCTCTCAGGGAACTGTGGACATGAACCCCAAGATCCTTCTGCTCCTCCACGCTGCCAAGAATCTTTCTGTTAACCCTCTAAGTATATCAACGTATTTCCTTATTCATGATGGCATGTAGGTGTGGGCTTATTTTAGACGTATGGTTTGAGGGAGTTGATGAAGGAATGATTTTTTGTTTCAACTCTTTTTGCTCTCCAATGCTTTATATGCCTCATCCTGCATTTACCACGGCTGATTCAGCTAGCCTACCATCCATGCACACTACAGTCAATTTAGCATGGCCAATCCACCTGACCTGCTCATCTTTCGACTGTGGCAGGAAACTAGAGTACCCGGTGGAAACACACACAGACACGGGGAGAACATGCAGATTCCACACAGACAGTCACTCAGTTGAAATTGAATCTGGGTCCTTGGCGCTGTGAAGCAGCAGTGCTAACCACTGAGCCACCGTGCCGCCCACCTCTTTTATAACCCTGTTTAATAAAAACTACCTCTGTGCACAAGCTCCGCCATTCAATGAGTTAATTGCTGATCTGATAAGGCTCACCTCCGCTTTCCTGCCTTTTCCCGCAGGGTTATTGATTCTGTTAGTAATTAAAAGTCTTTCAGTCTTAGCAATGACCCAGCCTCTACAGTCCTCTGCGATAAAGAATTAAATAAAGAATTATCTACCGCCCCCTGAGAGAAGAAATTCCTCCTCATCTCTTTCTTAAATGGGTAATGCCTTATTTTAAGATTTGTCCCCCTGTACCTAGATTCTTTCACAAGGGGAAGCAACCTTTCCACATCTGCCCTCTCACATCACTACCTAAGAATCTTGTATGTTTCAATAAGGTTGTCTCTCATTCTTTTTAATGAGTACAGCCTCACCCTGTTCTGATAAGAAAATCCCTCCATGCCTGGGATCAACCCAGTGAAACTTCTCTGGACTGCCTCAAATGCTGGCACATCTTTTCTTGGGTCAGGAGACTAAAACTATTCAGAATATTCTTGGTTTAACAAGTTCTTCATATAGTTTTGGCAAGATTTCCCTATTTTTTTATACTCCATTCGCTTTGAACTAAAGGCCACCATTCCATCTGCCTTTCCAATTACCTGTTGACTTTTGATGTAAGCTTTTGTGATTTATACACAACGTCTCCAAATTCCCCTGTGCATTGGCTTAATGTTCAGCTCCTCTGTCAAAGTGCATTATTTCACATTTACCCACATATGTTCAATCTGCCAGGTTTATGACCACTCACTTAATCTGTCTATAATCCTTCTGTGTCAACCTTACCGCTTGCATCCCACCAATTTTTGTGTCATCACAAACTTGGCTACAGGCATTCACTTCCTTCACCCAGTCAAGTATTTATTGCAACATTGTTTGAAACCAAAGGGAAAATAAACCCAGTTTGTTCAACCTTTTCTCATAAGACAACCCACTTATTGTAAGTATTAATGTAGTAATCTTGCACTAACCTCATGCTAATCTCCTTTCTGTCTTAGGCCTGTAGTGTGCAAATGGAACTTAATGCAAGCTGGAGGAATAGCACCTAATTTTCTGCTTAAGCACCTTACAGCCTCAGGATTCAACGTTAAGTTCAGGAATTTCTGAGTTTGAACACACTACTATTATGATTACTGTCCCTGTGTGGTGTCCACCCAAACAACACCACCCCTGCACACACCCCTGCCCCGCAATGATATCTTGTTTACATGGGATTGCTTTCTCGCAGCAAAACCAACTTAGTTTCAATTATTCAAACCTTCAGCACCAATTTTGTAGCAGTATTTATCCTCCAGTAACATTAGCAGTCCTGATGTCTTTTGCTCTGGATATGTTTACTATTTGTTTCATTGTTTCTTCTCCCTACTTATCAATAGTATGAAAACCATTATTTTCCAACCTTGTTGTGTTCGGACAAAGTTATATTGGACTTTGGTCCTCTCCCCTCTGCTGCTGCCAGACCTGATGAGTTTCTTCAGTACTTGTTCTTTATTTTAGATTTCAAGCATCTACAGTACTTGGATATAGAAACAATCAAGTAAACCTCCTTTGAACTGCTCCGATGCACTTCCAACACATACGCAATATGGGTGTATGTATCTCTCTGAAATGGTTGTTTTGAAGCAAGTTGTGGTAGAATCCACCAGGAACAGGCAATTCTAGATTTGATGTGAAATGGAGCAGACTTGATTAGGGAGCTTAAGGTGAAGGAACCTTACGGGGCAGTGACCATTATTTGATTGGACTACCACAATTCACGTTGTATGTTAATTATCTGGATGAAGGAATTGAGGGCATAGTTGCTAATTATGTAGATTACACAGATATATTTGAGGTGTGTGCATATGTTTATGGTTTTAGCATGTGTGTGTGTTTGTGCATCTGGTTTTTGAGTGTGTGTAGGTCTGAGGGTATCTCCACTTACTCATCAGAACTCCGTTTATAATGTAATAGCACTTCAGAAGTCCTTCAACCTGAGATTCACCGTGAGCTGCCATTCCAGGAGTAGTCAACTCTGTCCACTCCATCCAGCAATTCATAATTTCTTAACTACTATCAGAAGTCCAGATATTAGGTCACACTCCAACTGCACTTTGTAGAATGGAACCAGGATATGTTCTGCACTAATTCTGTTTAGTAACACTTCATCTGTCATTGAACTCTGCAGAGAAACTAAATCCTCCTTCAGCAGAAGAGTTTAAGTGACTCCTTTGAACTTTAATGTAGTTAGGGGTTTAGCTGCATCATTTAAAATTATCTGAATGATCTTCCTTGCAGTATTTGCCTCCGATTTCCTGGATGTAGTTAAAGCTATAATTTGATCAATTATATTTTCCTATTGAGTTCAGGATGTAGGGAAGAAAAAAAGGCACATGAGAAAGGCACTATTACAGTAATTATGGGGCAGTTCAATGCACAGGTGGACTGAAAAAATTAGATTAGTAGCGGATCTCAGGAAAAGGAATTTGTGGAATGTCTCTGAGATGGTTGTTTTGGAGCAGGTTGTGGTAGAATCCACTAGGAACAGGCAATTTTGGATTTGGTGTGTAATGGAGCAGACTTGATTAGGGAGATTAAGATAAAGGAACCTTACGGGGCAGTGACATTATTTGATTGCACTACAACAATTCACGTTGTACATTAACAATCTGGACAAAGGAACTGGGGGCATTGAAGCTAAATTTGTAGATTACACAGGTGAAAGGACAGGTAGCGTTGACAAGCTGGAGAGGCTTCAGAAGGGACTTGGACAAGCTAAGAGAATGGGCAAAGAAGTGGCAGATGGACAACAAAGTGGGAAAATGTGAGGTTAAGCACTTTGATAGGAAGAATAGAGGCATAGACTATTTTCTAAATGTGGAAAGGTTTCAGAAGTCTGAAGAATAAAGGGACTTGGGGTCCTAATTCAGGATTCTGTTAAGGTTATGTAGGTTCACTTGGCAGTTTGGAAGGCAAATGCGATGTTGGCATTCATTTCAAGAGAACTAGAATACAAGAGCAAGAATGTACTTCTGAGGCTGTATATAAGCATCTGGTCACACCACATTTGGATCATCGTGAACAGTTTTGGGCCCTGTATCTATGGAAGGATATGCTTGCATTGGAGGGTGTCCAGGGGCAATTTTACAGGATTTATCCCAGGAATGAAGGGCTTATCATTTGAGGAGTGGTCGTGGACCTTGGCTTGATTGAAACTTAGAGTACTAAGACGCATGTATAGAGTGGACATGGAGAAGATCTATCCACGAATGGGAGAGAGTTGGATCCAAGGGCACAACTGCAGACTGAAGGGATGACCTTCAGAGTCATCCCTTCAGATGAGAGATGAGGAGGAATTTCTTCAGCCAGAGAGTAGTTAATTTGTAGAATTCATTGCTGCAGAGGCCAAGACATTGTGTTTAAGATAAAGATATGTTCTTGATTAGTATGGGGATCATCCCAGAATTATCCCAGCTTCTCTAATCTTTCCAAGTCGCTGTACAAATCCAGGTTCTGCCTTGTTCTTTAGGCTAAAGCACATCTGAGTGGGGACAGCCGAAGTGATCATATAGCTTTTATTAAAGCTGTTGAAGGCTGGAAGAAGGTTCTGCAGGAGAGGGCCGCAGACTGCAAGAAAGAATACCTGGAAGGGAACATGCTGTACGCCTCAAGCCTCCGCTTCATTCACGGTAGGTTGCACAGCCACAAGTATACAAGTTAGCATTGGAGCAATTAGTTTCCTAAAAACAGAAGAGCTGGAGTGTAGACCATTTAGTCCTTTGTGCCTTTTCTCATTCAATAAGATCATGGCTCATCTGCTACCTCAACTCAAGCCTCCACACAATCTGCTTATCCCTTAATTGACTTAGCACTGAAAAATCTACCTAACATCTATCTTGATTTTACCCAATGATTAAAGAACTGTGGCTTTCTGAGCTAGTGAATTCCCAAGATTCATAATGCTTTAAGTGATATTTACCTCAACTCCATCCAAAGTGACTGACCCCTTATTCTAAGACTGTGACCCCTGCTCTAAGTTTCCCAGGCAGAGGGAAAATTTTCTGAGCACCCAACTTGACAAAAACCTTAAGACTTTCATATGATTCATTTAGGTCACCTGTCTTTCTTTCTAAACTACAGGAAATATGGAACTAGTCTACCAATTTCTGCTCAGGCTACAATCCCCTCATCACAGAAATAGTCTGATGAATCTGTTTCATTACTTCTGGGGAAAATATATCCTTCCTTGTGCGAGGAGGCCAAAATTGCATATATTACTTCAAGTGTAGTCTGATCAGTAGCTGCTAAGTATTTTTAATCAATCTGTCTGGAAACGCTGTGACGCACCTTGGAACAGGTGGGACCTCAACTACAGTCTTCTAGCTCAGAGGTTGAGACACTACCACTATGCCCTAAGAATCTTTCCATCAAAACCTAAATATTTTCAATTAACCTCTTTACTCATGCTCCAACACTGACAACAAAACCTCACATTCCGTTTCCTTCCTTAATTGTTTGATATACCTGTGTATGAATGTACTGAGATTTGTGTGCAAGGACACCTAGGTTTCTTTTCTCATTGCAAACATTTCCTTGTTTCTCGTAATTCAAGACATACTATTTGGATAATTTTCAATTTTGCCAAATTGTATTCCATCTGCTGTGTTCTTGCATATTCACTGAACCTGCCCAAATCTCATTGTCTCATCTTGGTATCTATGTTACCACTTACTTGTCCACCTAACTTGATATTTTCAGCAAAATTGAATATTCACACTCAGTCCCCTCATCCAAATCTTTAATAAAAATTGTAAATATCTGAGGCTTAACTACTGGTCTTTCTGGTCCCCTGAATGTTGCAGCCTGACAATCTGAAAATGACTCATTTATTCCAACTCTGTTTTATACCCGTTAACCTCAATACAGGCTAATTTGTTACATTCAATCCTTAATTTTTTACAATAATCTTCTTTGGAACTTTTATCAAATGCTTTAATGAAGTTCAAAATTCATTCCATTCACTGGTTCCCCTTATCTATCTGAATAATTGCGTTGTTAACAGGTTTATCAAACGCATTCTTAAATCTGCAATGACTCTGCTTAATCATACCATGATTTTCTAAGTTTTCTGTTGCCATATCTCTAGCAATAGATTATGGCATTTTTCCTACAGGCTGCCTGTCCTATTTGCTACCTATTTGCTGTCTTCCTTCTTTCTTAAATAATGGGCTTAAGCTTGCTGTTTTTCAATTCTTGTGAACTGTTCTAGAATCTATGGAGTCATGAACATAAAAATAAATTTTAGTAGAGTTCTACCAGGCCTTTTTGTGACAATGTCTGGAATACTAAGTATAAGTTTTGTGGTCATATTTGAAAAAGGATTTAATTGCATTGAGAGCAATTCGGAGAGGATTCAGTTGACTCGTTCTTGGGATGAAGGGTTTAGTTTACAAAGAAAGGTTGAACAAATTGAGCTTTTACCCATTGGAGTTTAGAAAAATTATTAAAGGTGATTGTATTGAAACAAATAAAATGGGGCGGCACGGTGGCTTAGTGGTTAGCACTGCTGCCCCACAGTGCCAGGGACCCGGATTCAATTCCATCCAGGCGACTGTCTGTGTGGAGTTTGCACATTCTCCCCGTGTCTGCATGGGTTTCCTCCGGGTGCTCCGGTTTCCTCCCACAGTCCAAAGTTGTGCAGGCTAGGTGAATTGGCCATGCTAAATTGCCCATGGTGTTCAAGGATGTGTAGATTAAGGGGTTATAGTGGAATGGTCTAGGTGGGATGCTCTGAGGGTCGGTGTGGACTTGTTGGGCCGAAGGACCTATTTTTTTACACTGTAGGGATTCTATGAAAATCCTAAGACAACTTTACAAGATAGATTCCTCCTCTGACTTAAAAGGTTGCTAATTTGTTGGACATGATTCTGAAAGATAGGATTTATATGTATTTGGAGAGGCAAGGAATGTTTAGGGATAGTCAGCATGGTTTTGTGTGAGGGGAATCTTGTCTCTCAAACTTGATTGAGTTTCTTGAGGAAATAACCAAAAATATTGAAGAGGGCAGAGCGGTAGATCCTGTTTATGTGGACTTCAGTAAAGCCTTTGGCAAGGATCTGTATGATAAACTAATGAATAAAGTTGGATCACATGGGATTCAGGGTGAGCTCGGCAATTGGATACAAAACTGACTTGATGGCACAAGGCAGAGTGGTGGTAGAGGGTTTTTTTTGTGCTGGAGGCCTGTTACCAGCAGTGTTCCACATGGATCAGTGCTGGGTCGTTTATATAAATGATTTAGATAAGAATATAGAGAGCATGGTTAGTAAGTTTGCTGATGACACCAAAATTGGTAGTATAGTGGACTGTGAAGAATGTATCTAAGATTACAAAGAAATCTTGATTGATTGTGTCAACGGGCTGAGGAGTGGCAGATGGAGTTTAATTTGGATGAATGCAAGGTATTGCATTTTGGTAAAACAAACAGGGCAGGGCTTAGACAATTAAAAGAAAAGATATCGTTGTAGAGCAGAGAGACCTAGGAGTTCAGGTACATAATACTTTGAAGTTTGCGTCACATGCAGACAGGGTGCTTAAGAAGGCGTTTAGCACGTTTGCCTTCATTGCTCAAACCTTTCAGTATTGGAGTTGGGACATCATGTTGAGGTTGTACAGGGATCGCTGATGTGGTTTTGTGTGTGGAAAATCATGTCTCACTAACTTAATTAGTTTTTTTTTTGAAGAAATAACAAAGAGGATTGAGGAGGACAGAGCAGTGGACATATATGTAAGTCCATAAGTCTATATGGACTTCAGTAAGGCGTTTGACAAGGTTCCTCATGGTAGACTGGTTAGCAAGGTTAGATCACATGGAGTACAGGGAGAACTAGCCACTTGGATACAGAGATGGCTCAAAAGTAGAAGACAGAGGGGAATTGATTTTCGGACTGGAGGCTTGTGACAAACGATGTGCCAGAAGGATCAGTGCTGGGTCCACTGCTTCTCATCATTTTTTTTTTTCTTTATTCATTCATGGGATGAGGGTGTTGCTGGCTAGCCAGCATTTATTGCCCATCTCTAATTGCCCAGAGGGGGCAGTTAAGAGTCAACCACATTGCTGTGGGTCTGGAGCCACATGTAGGCCAGACCAGGTAAGGATGGTGGTTTCCTTCCCTAAAGGACATTAGTGAACCAGATGGATTTTTCCGGACAATCAACAATGGATTCATGGTCATCATTAGATTTGAAATTCCAGATATTTATTGAATTCAACTTCCACCATCTGCCGTGGCGGGATTTGAACCCTGGTTTCCAGAACATTATCTGGGCCTCTGGATCACCTGTCCAGCGATAATACCACTCGACTATTGACTCGCCATTTATATGAATGATTTGGATTTGAACATAGGAGATATGATTAGTAAGTTTGCAGGTGACACTAAACTGGAAGTGTTGTGGACAACGAAGAAGATTATCTCAGAATACAATGGGATCTTGATCGGTTTGGCCAATGGGCCGAGGAGTGGTAGATGGAGTTTAATTTAGATAAACACGAGGTGCTGCATTTTGGAAATACAAATCAGGCAGGACCTATACACTTAATGTAAGGTCCAGAGGAGTGTTGCTGAACAAATAGACCTCGGAGTGCAGGTTCATCGTTCCTTGAAAGTGGATTCGCAGGATAGTAGAAAGGAAGTGAAGAAGGCATTTGGTTTGCTTGCCATTATTGGTCACTGCATTGAGGACAGGAGTTGGGAAGGTCATATTACGGCTATACAGGACATTGGTTAGGCTACTTTTGGAATTCTGCGTGCAATTCTGGTCTCCCTGCCAAAGGAAGGATGTTGTGAAACTAGAAAGATTTCAGAAAAGATTTGCAAGGATGTTGCCAGGTTTGGATGGTTTGTGCTATAGGGAGAGGCTGAATAAGCTGGGGCTATTTTCCCTGGAGTGTCGGAGGCTGAGGGGTGACCTTATAGAGGTTTATAAAATTATGAGGGCCGTGGATAGGTTAAATAGACAAGGTCTTCCCCTGGGATGGGGGAGTCCAAAACCAGAGGGCATAGGTTTAAGGTTAGAGGGGAAAGATTTAAAAGGGGCCTAAGAGACAACTTTTTCACGGAAGGTGGTGTGTGTATGGAGTGAGCTGCCAGAGGAAATGGTGGAGGCTGGTACAATTACAACACTTAAAAAGCATCTGGATGCATATATGCATAGGAAGGATTTAGAGGGATATGGCCTAAATGCTGGCAAATGGGACTAGATTAAGTTAGGATATCTGGTTGGCATGGATGAGTTGGACCGGGTGTTTCCCTGCTGTACATCTCTATGACTGTAAGTGTTGGATTCTGGTACAGTTGCAACTGTAAAGCTGAGTATCGAAAGGTGTAGAATGATGTGATGGAAGTATGGGGTTAAAAAGACAGGCTTTCAAAGCTGCCTGCACAGACTGCCTCCTCTACCTAAGTTTGGAATATTTGTAATAAATTAGCTTCCGTTTTCATTACGTCACTCTTAGGTTTAGTCATTTTAACATGTTTAATTCAGATTTTAATTCTGCAATATAAATATAAACATTTTTACTCATTATTTTCATACACCAACTTGAGACTTCCTGTGCTGTGTTGATCCAGGATTAATTCTGCAATTCTCTGAAAATGTTTACAATGCATACCTGGTGTCGAATCCTTCAGATTGCACGCGTTCCTACTCCTTGTGTAACCAGTACAGTGGGGAGGAAGAGTTGATTAAAGGTGTGCTGTTGGCTGGCCTATACCCTAACCTCATCCAGGTGAGAAAGAGAAGCCTCAAATTCAGGCATGATTTAGGTTGATGTAAGTACGGTAATTACTTTACTTCTGTGTAATATCATTTAATATAAAGAAAGATCACAAGTTTTTATAAGGAAATGAATGCTAAGTCAAGAAAGAGGAGAGATATAGAAAGTAGTAACTGTGTAAAAGGCAGGGAGTGGAGTTTCTGTTGTCTTCAGGAGAACTTTTCCAATCAGCATTTTTCTGAACCATTAAGGAAGGAAGCATTGGTATAGCTGAGGCATGAGTTTGTGTGTACAAGGGAGAACCAGGTTAACTGTAGAACATTCATGGGGGGAATAAAGAAGGTAGTGAGAAGCAAGATGAGTGTATGAGAAGAAACTTCAGCTAACAAACAGAGTCTGATAGTCATTTTATGCATATTAGTAGCGAAAGGTGGACTGGTGCTGAATAGGGACCAAAAAGGGATTAATGCATGGAGGTAGAAAACTAAAATATTAAGTCTGTGTTGGACAGAACATAGAACAGTATAACATAGGAACAAGCCCTGCCCTTTCGCCCACCATTTGGTGCCCGTCTTTACCAAGAAACATCTGAGCATTAGCATTAGAAGCAGGAGTAGGACATCCAGCCTCTCCACCGTTCAATAAGATCTCGGCTGATCTGATTGTGGCCTCAACTCCATATTCCCACCTACCCAGATTTCCTCTGAAATCCTTCTTAGTCAAGAACCTATCTGCCTCTGCCTTAAAAGTACTCAATGGCCCACATGTACTGCTGTTTGGGAGAGACAGTACCTGGAGTGTAGGAGGCTGTGGGGTTACCTTACAGAGGTTTATAAAGTCATGAGGGCCATGGATAGGGTAAATAGACAAGGTCTTCCCCTGGGATGTGGGGAGGCCAAAACTAGAGGGCATAGGTTTAAGGTTAGAGGGGAAAGATTTAAAAGGGACCTAAGAGGCAACTTTTTCACACAGAGGGTGGTGCGTGTATGGAATGAGCTGTCAGAGGAAGTGGTGGCGGCTGGTACAATTACAATATTTGAAAGGCATCTGGATGCATATACGCTTGAGAAGGGTTTAGAGGGATATGGCTTAAATGCTGGCAAATAGGACTAGATTAATTCAAGAATAAATCCTCATTGTAAAAAGTGGTTGCCAAGTTATAGTAAAGAGGGCAGAGTTGAGACATTGAATGGACTGAAAATTGACAGAGGAGCTATTAGAAAAGTTGTTTGTATTTAAAGTTCAGTCACTAGGGTCAGACCAGATATATCTAAAGATATTGAGAGAAACTGCAAAGGAATTAGCTGAAGTTGTAATTTTTCCCTCGATGCTGGGGGTGGTGCAAGTGGGATGGACTGTTGCAGTTGTAACAGCTTTGTTCAGAAAGACTTTAAGATCAGCAGAGCAACTAGTGACTAGTCAGTTTCACTCCAGTGATGGGAAAGCATTTAGAAATGATAATTGGATAAAATTAACATTCATATGCTTAAATGTGGATTAATTAAGAAGAGCAAGTATAGATTTTTAAAGGCAAGTTGTGTTTTCTTGTGAGAAAGGGATGATGTTCTACACGGGGACTTCCAAAGGACGTATAATAAAGTTCCATGTAACAGGTTTGTCAGCAAAAATAAAGGGCTTGTAATAAAGTAACCAATGGCAGCATGGATACAATTCTGAGTGACAGGAAGTAGTAATAACGAACAGTTGTGTTTTCTTTTGGACTGAAGAAAGGTGTACATTGAGGTTCCTCTACTTGACATCAGGATGACCAGCTTTTCTTGATCCATATTCATAATCTGGACTTGGGTGTACAGGACATAATTTCAAAATTTGCAGAAGACTCAAAACATGAAAATATTGTGAACTTGGAAGAGCATAGTCAAAATTTCAATAGAACTGAGAATGGCTGTGGAAAATTGGTAGACAAATGACAAATGAAACTTAATGCAGCGATATGTGAAGTAGTACAGTTTGAGAGGAAGAAGGCAATATAGTATGCTTGCTTTCATCAGTCGGGGTATAAGAGTATAAAAATTGGCAAGTCATGTTGCAGCTGTATAAAACTTTAGTAGGCAATATTTGGAATACTATGTACATTTCTGGTCACCCCATTGCCAGAGGGATGTGGAGGCTTTGGTGAGGGTACAGAAATGGTTTACTAGGATGTTGCCTGATTTGTGGCATTTTAGCTATGGGGAGAGATTGGACAAACTTGGTTTGTTTTCACTTGAACGTCAAAGGATGAGGGGCGACCTGATAGAAGTTTACAAAATTGAGAAGCATGGATTATATGGATAGAACATTTCTCCCAGAGGTAGAAATGTCAATTATTAGGGGGCATGGGTTTAAGATATGAGGACTTAAGTAAAGATGTGAGAAGCAGATTTTTACACAGAGATTGGGTAAGTGTCTGGAATGTGCTGCCAGAGGAGATGGTGGAGGCAGATACTAAAGCAACATTTAAGAAGCATTTTGACAGATACATGAATAGAGGGGTATGGACCACGTAGAGGCAGAAGGTTTTTAGTTTAGAAAGGCATCATAGTTGGCGTAGTCTTGGTGAGCCGAAGGGCCTCTTCCTACAGCTGTACTGTACTGTTGTGTGTTCATTGGTACAGCAATGGAGACACAATATAAAAGAAGGTCAAGTGATCAGTTGATGATAGAAAGGATGTAGGGTTTTAAACTTGTAATGAAGATTGTGAGTGATTTGATTCTGTGTGGTGCTGAGGAGTAGGATGAAACCTTTTGTAGGGATATCTAGAGCTAAAGAGCACCATTTAAAAGTAAGTTTATTTAAATTTATTTAAATAGACGAGGACTTCTTTCTATATGGGACACAAGTCTTTGGGGCTGTTTTCCTTAAAAGACGATGGAAGCAGGGTCTTTGATATTTTTAAGGCAGAGGTGGATAGATTCTTGCTAAGCAAGGTGTGAAAAGATTGTTAGTGATCTTATTACATGGTGCAAATGTTCATCTGCTGTTTCTAACTTGTATGTATATATGCACGAATGAATGAGTCCTTGACAAGGGAGCAGAATGTATAGGTGGAGTTGAAAATGGCCGTGCCTTTGATCTTCCTAACATTGAGCTAAAAGAGGTCTCCTCCAAGGCTGAATGCCAGGGTTAACCAGCTATACAGTTACTTTTGAGTATTAGTGTATTTAGGTTCACTGGCTAAATGTAACTTTCCTAATGAATAGGAGATGCAGTGCACACTGGGTAAGTTTGATTAGTGCTGACAGTGATCCTAGATAACAGAAGAATGAAATTATCTCGGGTTCCTGCCTTTGATCTGTTCTCCAGTTTGACTGAGTTCAGAAGTAGCTACGGTGTTTGCTTTGGAGAGGAGAAAACTGATGTCGGATGTTTGTTTGGTTTAGCAAAAGAAACGAGTGAAAACTGATACAAGGAATACAAGTTTGCATACATTTGACTTATTTACTCGTGTTTAGGAGATTGAGAGGTAATCAAATTGAGATATTTTAGATGTTAAAGGTAGTTGATGGGATAAATGGAGGTAAGCTATTTCCTTTTGTGAAAGAAGGAAGGTTAAGCAGATACAACTCAGAAATTAGAGCAACATCATTTGAGAGTGAAAGGAAGCATCTTCTTAAGCCACAGAGAAAATCTGAAAAACTCCCCAAAAGCAGTGTGTTACTGATGTTACTAATTGATTGAGGTCTAACAGAATGATGGAACAGGCTTAAAGGGCTGACCAGTTAGCACCTGTTCCTACATTTTGAACTGTAGACTGGCTAACCAATTTAACAAGCTTGTTTCTTTTTCTCCTTTTTGCTTTGTAGCTGAGACATGGGAAAGTCACCAAAGAGGGAAAATTTAAACCCAACAGCCTGGTCTACCGTACTAAAGGTGGGCAGGTATTGCTGCACAGATCTACAGTGAACAGGCAAGCCATGATGTGTGTGCATATATGGGGGAAGAGAGGTTTTAGAGGATATATTTCATATTAGATCACTAGTGCTGCTGCTTACTTAGTTAAGTTCAAAGCTTTATAAAGCCTGAATGTTACATCATTTAGTGCAAATTATTGTAAAATTAATTGCTTTTCGTCATTCAACAAAATACTGGATAACAAATGTGCTGAGCACTAGGACTTTTCACTGCTTCTTACCATTCCTTGGATTGGTTTGTGAAGTGGGAGATGGGTGAATGCAATTATTCAACTAAAATAAGTAACTCCGGCTCTGTTGGTAAGAGTCAGAAAATCAAAGAGATGTGTATAGTTGAATAAAAGTTATGTTACTAAACTGGGAGATCCAGAGAATGGGATATCATATCCCAATATGCCAATTTGAGAACTTGAATACAGTTTAAAAATCTGAAAATGGAAAGCTGCTATGAGGAAGAGTGGTAATGACGCTGTCAAATTGATTCACTAATGTCCTTTCAGGAAGAAAATTTATCCTTTTACATTGTGACCTTTTAGTGATTCGAGTCCCCAGCCTCACATCAAAGAGCTTCAGTCTTAACTGGCCTCTGAAATAGTCTAGCAAGGAACTCAGCGGTAAAAATTGTTAGTATCCCCAGTTTCTACAGGGAAAGAAGGTAATAATGTCAGCTTTGCCAGAGGTGCTGACATCCTGTAGATTGCTGTTGTTTTGAAGTCACTAAACTAAAACTCCACCAATCTGCTCAGAATGTGGCCAAAAATTGAATATTGCCGAAAACAGACTCATGTTTCTGAAGCTTTTTGTCTTGCACATATCAGAGCAAACTTAATGCCAAATTTCAAACAATCCTAACAGTCTATACAGTAAGGGAAAAGGATGCTGATTGGTTGGTAAATTGATTTTGGTTGTGAAGGTGTTGCTGTGGAGAAAACAACAGAGAACAGAAGGCTCACCAGGCTCCCAGGTAATTTAAAACCGATGCAAGTTTTGAACATATTGCTTCTGTTTGCAAACAATTCCCTACACAAAAGTTTAATTTACTTCTAGCACAGGTAAATGATATGTTATAAGCTTGACTGATCATTTTAAATTGTCCATTGGTATAGCTATTGATGTACTCAGGATTGTCAGCAAGTGCGGCTCAATGGCAAATTCATGTTTCACAGTAAATGGTTTGGAATTTGCAACCACGGGCTGGTTGAGTGTGGTCTGTACTTTACCTAATACAAACAAGCAAAGCGACATGCCCCCTGATTCAATCAGCCAGTTTTTGAAATGTATAGCTTTTGTACGCTGCATCCAGTGTTGGCATCAAGACTCATACACAATGTTGTGCAATTCTGTGGTGGGTAGAAGACCTTCATGGACTGACTCACTCCTGTCTACACCAAGCTTATTTCACTGGTCAATGTACACACTGGAATTCATTTAGATGCACACAGTATAAATATTGATTGAGTAATCTTGTAAGGAGAATTCTGGTCATTTGCTAACCTGTGGGAGAGATGTTATCCTGATCAAATTGTTGTTTTCTGAATTTTGCACAAATTTTCAATTGGATTAAAGACTGCCACACTTGGATCTGAAGTTCCCAGTCAATCTAAAATTAACCTGGAAAGGCACAGTATCTCAAAACCTTGAGGTTAAATGTGCTGTTTCATATTATTGCTACGCTGAGGCTACAGAAACAATATTTCCATTGACAAGATGTTGCCATAATTTCATAAAGACGTTCTGCCCAGCACATAATTGAGCAACTTTGTCTGTGAAATTCATTGCTAGCGCAATCCCTGGTACGTAGGCTGTACATCCTAGTGAATGGCTGATTGACTCAAACGGTGTTATCTTTAGTTGTTCGCAATGGGCTGAGTATAGACTGTATTTAACCAGCCAGTGCATTCAAAACTTGAAATAAAATATGTACTTTTAAATTGATTCCCCAATTGCTGAACAAGCTTTAGTGTGCCAATAGCCACACTTATAAATGATAATCAGTTGAGCTTGGACTATGGCTCATTTACAGTTGCTAGAAACCACATAACTTCACATGCAATATTCTGTTCTTTGCAAACAAAAGAATATGTTCAAGCTCTGTATGTTTTTTGTTAATTATTTGGGAGTTGCATGCTTCCTGTTGTTATCTCCATGGCAGTGCTTTGGAGAATTAGTGGCAGCTTGTCAACCAACTCGTGCCTTTTCTTCACAATTGTTGTCATCGCTTGAAATTTGGCATTTTTATTTTTGTCCTGATTGACTGCAAGATGCACAGCTTCAACAACTTGTATCTCTCTTCAGCAATATTCAGCTTTGAATATGCTGATTCAGACCAGAGCATGGAGTTCTCTCATGCCTGTCTGTCCCATCTCATTGTCAGGAACCATTGTAAACAATGCTTCCTTGACTGTGCTAACGCAGTTTTTGTAATTCATGTCAGGAATGAGGAGTATTTTAAAAGCCGTTGGCTGACCTATTTCATGGCTGTGAAATCCAATGGGAACGTTTTTGTTCGTGACTCCTCCATGGTCCATCCATTGACTCTGTTAATGCTACCAGATTGTGACATTGACATCAAGGGTAAGTGTAATGTTGGGGGTGTGATTGGTTGGGGGAGGGGTTTAGTGGGGAGATGGGAGATTGCTTTATATTTTCAATAAAATAGCACAATTCAGCTACAGACTGTAAAGAGATCCCAACATATTTCACCTATGGATGATTAAGTGAAAACCCCACTATAGCTTTAAAACACAAAATTTTCATGCTATGTGGAATCTTTGTTGTAATTATAAGCTAACCTGCAAACCAAATGTACTGTCAGACTCCATGAAGGCAAAGAGAAGGAAATATTTGGGCCAGTAGTCTGCCAAAGTTGCTGATCTCTGCCACGTTGACTGATTTGAGCTTTACAAAGAGGGAATCTGTAGTTGGCTTCTGTGGCCCTAAGCTAGGATTAGAAGAACATAATTCAACCTACTATTGCCATCACACCAAAAGATCAATCTTGATTCAATAAGGAAAGCAGGAGAGCTTACCAGAAATCGCAGTGACCATACCTAAAGATGAGATGACAATCTGATGAAATTATAATGCAAGGCTGAAAATGCATGTTAAACAGCCAAAGCAACATACAATAGAAAACAATTCCACAATAAATAGATCAGATTAAAGATCTGCAGTCCACTACAAATCCAGTTGTAAATGGTGATGCACGATTAAACAACTAACCTGAAGATGTGAACATTCTCAGTGATGGGGAGCCCAACACATAACTGCAAAAGACAACGTTGAAGCACTTGCACACCCCCTTAGTCTGCAGTGCTGAGTGAATGACCCAACTTGTCCTTTTCCTGATGTCTCCAGAATTAAAAATGTCAGTCTTTAGACAATTCTGTTCAGTCCATTTAATATCAAGAAACCGCTGAAGGCACTGGATACGGTGTTGCTACATGCTTTGACAGCACCCTGGCAGTAGTGTTGAAAACTTGTGTCCCAGAACTCGCCCTGAGCTAAGCTGTTTTGTTATAGCTACAAAACTGGCATTGACCCCCACAAAAAGCAAGGCAAATTCTAAACTGATAATTTATTACTCAATCAGTCTACTCCTGATCATCATCAAAGTAATGGCAAATATAGTCATGTGGAACTTAACACTGGGATGGTTCTTGTTGTTTAAGTTTAGATTCTTCCAAGGACCATTCTGTTCCAGTTCATTGTTATAGGTTGGGTCAAAATATTGACAAAGGACGTGAACTCTAGAACAGAGTCACAGCCCTTGAAATCAAATGTGGCATCACGTAGAATTGAAGACTCTGGGAATCAGGGAAAGAAACTTTCTACTAGCTGAAGTCATACTTAACGCAAAGGAAGATGGTTGTGTTCATTGGAGGCCAGTCGTCCCAGCATCTTCAGCTGCTTGAGCAATTACCTTGCCTCCATCATAAAGTTGGAAATGGGGCTGTTTGCTGATGATTGTCATGTCCAGCACCATTTGCAACTCCTCAGGAACTGAATTGGTTTGGTCTTGCATGCAGTGTCCTTCATCGTGGAGGGCTGTCATGGCTGGGTTGTTAAGTGTATTCAGGCTGAGATAGAGAGACAGAATTTTAATCAGTAAGGGAATCACAGGTTGTAGGGAAAAGGCAGGAAAGTGGAGTTGAGGATTATCAGATCAGCCAGTGATCTTGTAGAATGGCAGAGCAGACTTTATAGGTTGAATAGCCTACTTCTGCTCCCACATCCCTATGGTCCTTTTGATCTGGTTAACATTCAGGCTTGTGGTAATAAGTGGCAACTGACATTCATGCCATATGTGCCAGGCAGTGACCATCTCTAACAAGATAGAATCTAACCATCTCCCCTTGGTATTAACATTGCTCGATTCTCCACAATTAATATCCTGGAGATTACTATAGACCAGAAAATGAAAGTAAAATTTGAAGAAACAAAAATGATTGTAAAAACTTCCAAACTTATATGAAAAGGAGCAGGTTAACAAAGACAAAGGTGGGTCCATAATAGGCAGAGTCAGAATTTATAATGGAAAGTAGAGAAATGACAGTCTGTCACATTCTGCTTTGGAACGCTTTAGAATAAAATCGCTGTCCATTTATTTTTTAAAATAAATTCATTGCTGAGAGCCTGACATTTATTCCCCACCTCTGGTTGCCCTTGAGAAGGTGGTGCTGTGCTGCCTTCTTAAACTGCTGCATTCTATGTGATATAGGTTGATCCAGAATGCCATTATGGAGGGAATTCCAGGATTTTTACCAGTGACAGTGCAGAAGCGGTGATATGTTTCCAAGTTAGGATGGTGAGTGCCTTGGAGGGAAACTTGGTGTTCCAATATATCTCCTGCCCCTATCCTTCTAGATGGAAGTGGTTGTGGTTTTGAAAGGTGCTGTCTAGGGATCTTTCGGGAATTTCTGCATTATATCTCGTAGATAGTGTACACTGCTGCTACTGAGTATTTGTAGTGCGGAGAGTGGATGCTTGTGGATGTGGTGTCAGTCAAGCGGGCTGTCTTGTCCTGGATTTGTCTTCAAGCTTCTTGCGTCTTGTTGGAGCTGCACCCATCTAGGCAAGTGGGGGGTATTCCATCACACTTGTGCTTTGTAGATGATGGACAGGCCTTGGGGAATCAGGAGATGACTTACTTGCTGCAGTATTCCTAGCCTCTGACCTGCTGTTGTAATCGCTGTGTTTGTGGAGAATCCAGTTGAGTTTCTGGTCAATGGTAACCCCAAGGATGTTGATAGTGGGGGATTCAGTGATGGTGACACCATTGAATGTCATTGCCTGGCATTTGTGCTGCGTGAATGTGACTTGCTACTTGTCAGCCCAAACCTGGGTATTGTCTAGATCTTGTTGCATTTGAACATGGACTGAGGAATCTGAGGAAACATGAATGGTGCTGGTCATTATGTGATGGCATTGTATTATCACCTCTGGACAGTTAATCCAGAGACTCAAATAACATTCTGGGGACCTGGGTTCGAATCCCACCATAACAGATGGTGGAATTTGAATTCAGTAGATATCTGGAATTAATGATGAACATGAATTCATTGTCGATTGTTGGAAAAACCCATCTGATTCACTAACGTCCTTTAGGGAAGGAAACTGCCATCCTTACCTGGTCTGGCCTACATGTGACTCCAGACCTACAGCAATGTGGATGGTTCTTAACTGCCCTCTGAGCAATTAGGAATGGGCAATAAATGCTGCCTAGTTAGTGACGCCCTCATTCGTGTGAATGAATAAAAAGTTTTAAAAATCATGTTGCGAACATCCCCACTTATGGAGGGAAGCTCATTGTTGAAATAGTTGAAGATGGTTGGGCCTAGAACACACATATCCTGAGGAACTCCTGCAGAGATGTCCTGAAGCTGAGATGACTGACCTCCAACAACCACTGCCATCTTCCTTTATACCAAGTTCGGTCCCTGATACCCACTGATTCATTTTGCTAGGGCTCCTGAATGCCACCTTCAGTCAAATGTGGCCTTAATGTCAAGGGCAGTCACTCTCACCCCACCTCTGGAATTCAGCTCTTTTTTGTCCACGTTTGAACTAAAGCTGTAATGTGGTCAGGAGCTGAATGGCCCGAGTGGAACTCAAACTAGGTGCTACTTAGTTGGTTATTGCTGAGCAGGTGTTGTCTGATGGCACCTGCTGATGACACCTTCCATCACTTTACTGATGATTGAGAGTGAACTGATGGGGTGGTAATTGGCCAAGTTGGATTTACTTGCTTTTTTTGTGTACGGGGCATACCTGGGCAATTTTTCATATCAGGTAGATGCCAGTGTTATAACTGTAGTGGAAGAACTTGGGTAGCGGAGCTGCAAGTTCTAGAGCCCAAGTCTTCAGTACTATTGCTGGAATGTTGTCAGGGCCTGTCGCCTTTGTAAGTGCCTCCAACTGATTCTTGATTATGGTATCTGTAATGCTGGGGAGTCACTGGATGCCAAGATGGAGCATTCACTTGGCATTTCTGGCTAGGATTACTGCGAATATTTCAGCCTCGTCTTTTGCACTGATGTGCTGGACTCTTCCGTCATTAAGGATTGGGATATTTGTGGAGCCTCATTCTCCAGTGATTTGTTTAATTATCCACCACCACTCATGACGGAATGTGGCAGGACTGCAGAGCTTCAATCTGTTCACTTAGCTCTGTCTATCACTTACTGCTTATGCTTTTTTGGTAACTTCACCAGGTTAACACACCTTATTTTCAGGTATGGCTGATACTGCTTCGGGCATGCCCTCCTGCACTCTCCACTGAACCGGGGTTAATCCTCTGTCTTGAAGGTACTGGTTGAGTGGAAGATATGCTGGGCCAGGAGATTGCAGATAATGCTTGAGTACAGTTTTTGCACTTGGTGGCCCATAGTGCCTCATCGATGCCCAGTCATGAGTTGCTAGATCTGTTCAAAATCTGTCCTATTTTAGCACAGTGATACTACCACACAACATGATGGATGGTATTCTCAATGTGAAGTTGAGGCTTTGACTCTGCAAGGACAATGCAGTGGTCATTTTTAATCAATACTGTCACATGCACATGGTTCTGCAGCCAGCAGATTAGTAAGGAGGAAGTGAAGTATATTTTTCCCTTGTGGTTTTCTCACCATTTGCTGCAGACCCATTTCCTTTAGGACCTGACTGGCTTCGTCATGGACATTTGAAATCCCCTACTCAGAGTATATTTGCACCCTTGCCACCCTCAGTGCTTCCCCAGCGAAGAGAGGATGGTTCATGGTAATAGGCAGGAAGTTTCCTTGCCCATTTTTTTTAACCTAAAACAATGACTCCTGACACTGTGAAATCTCACTGTTGAGGACTCCAAGGGCAACTCCCTACAAACTATATGCCATTGTGCTGCCACCTTTACTGGTTCTTATACTGCCAGTGGGACAGGACGTATCCAGGGATGGTGATGATGGTGTTTGGAATGTTGCCTGTAAGGTATGAGTTGTCATTTGATTAACATTCTGGTACCATTTTCCTAACAGCAGTGAGAAAGGGTCGGCCCAGCATTGACTAAACAAACTCAAAAAGGTGATTCACCCCCCACCACCTTGTTGAGTGCAACAAATGCCTTGAGAACAGTGCTTATGCCTTATGAATTAAAACAAAAAGACTCAGGCTCGGTTTGAAGACTGCAGCTTGAACTGGATAAGTTACTGGCATCATAGAGCCCTTCATAATGAGTAATCAACTCATGAATTGACTCCAAAATGTAGTAGTGTAGGTTAAAAAAAATTCACGCTTTTAGAAACCAATTGGAAACTGCTATGAGAGTTATAGGTCATTCTGGATAGAAGTATGGAATTACCTCCCTAATGTGCAAGTGTTTTGAGGATAAAATATTGTCAGGTGTGGGTCAACTGATGAATTCACTTGAAAATCATACTGTAGAGAATGTGTTTTGAGCTTCATTCCTACAGTTTGCGAGAGTGTCGCAGCGAAAAAAAAAACTACTACTGCAGTCTGGATGATAAATCTGTTAAATCATCTACAGCTTTATAAAAGGGTCTCCGGTTTTGCAGCGTTCATTTCTCAATTCTGTTTCAGAGGATGGTGACTCTGTGCTGCTAACTCTGGCTGACTCTAGCCTCCTGCAACTTGAGCTGGACTCGAAGACTGCCTATTTGCTATACAGCTTCCGCAGAGCTGTACACAAGATGATCAAGACCTGCCTGCGCTATGAGCTCCCAGAAATATCCTCCGATCTTCAGAAAGAACATGAGGAAGTGCTGTCATTGCTTGTGGAGCTCTTGAACTGCTGGCCAGCGAAGTGAAAGATGCACTAGGAGGGGGGAGAGGTGGCAACTAAGTTTGTATTGTATTCTGTATCAGAATTGCTTGACCTACTGTATAAAAGAGATTATATCTGCTTTATTTAATGTGTTGAGAGGCTAAAACTGCTCAACCTTCTGCAAAATTACTTGAAACTGATGGGCAGACCAGCCTATCATCTCAGATAACTTCTATTTTATAATGGATTGTGTGTAAAACTGTAAGTGGAATAATTTTATTAAGCAAGAGCTCAACTAACTGGGTGAAATATTTCTGTATGGACAATGTTGTCTGAGTTCCATGATTGGAAAATTTATTTAAAGACTACAAGTTTGTCAATGTTTTTGTACTTTTTTTTTCCAAAAAAAACCTGTTTTCTTGTTAGTTAACAGTCACCAATGATTGCTAATGCATCCCATTGCTTTTGCAGTCTTCTGTAATTGGTTATGGAACCCATGTAATCAAAATTCTCATTTGCAACAAAGGTTATACAGAAAACTTCATTGAGCAATCGTTTTAAAGGAAAACAAACAATCTTTTGAGATTGGAAGATTTTCTACTACTACTTTTCATAAACATCAAGATTGAACACAGGCAGCTTAGATAGTGTCCTTACTTCATATTTCACAACAGCAAATACATTTGCTTAGATTCCAGCCTGAACTCGTCTAATGACAATTAAGAGATACAGACAGAAACTTAGGTCATGACTACCCCACAAAAAAAATAGTACAGAATAAATTAAATAGCCTCAGGCTTGAGGAAGTTCTTTTTGATGATGGGCAGGAGGGTAATGTATTGTGTAGGATTTTGTCTTGATGTCTAATACCCTTTATGAACCAGGGTGCACTTATGTAACTGCCACTTTATTAAACAATAGCATAACTCAGCAAACAGAAGAAGCTTGAACCATACACCAACAACCAACTCTTCGTAGGGACAAAAAGTTCTTTTCAAGATGGCAACCAGAGATGACCAGCAGACTTCCGTGTTAGGACCTCTAAAATTCATGTTAATATAGATTAACAATCTCGATGAAGGAACTGAGGGCATTGTTGTTAAGTTTGCAGATTACACAAAGATAGCTGAAGGGACGGGTAGCGTTGAGGAAGCTGGGAGGCTGCAAAAGGACCTGCACACATTGCCCACTTGCCTAAAGAAGTGGCAGGTGGAATACAATATGGAAAATATACTTTGGTGAGAGAGAGATAAACTATTTTCCTAAAACAGGGGAAAAGGCTTTGGGAATATTAAGCATAAAAGGGACTTGAGAGCCCTAGTTCAGGATTCTCTTATGGTTAATGTGCAGGTTCATTTAGCAGTTAGGAAGGCAAATACTATCATGCTGGGTTCTCAAAAATAACTGCAATGTTGCACACATGTAACTTTTTTTGTTAACAGGCTTTTAACTTACGTAAGGTCAGCCCCTAATTGTGCCAGAAGAAATCAAAGAAAGAAATTCTGCTTTACTTTCAAGACCCACTCAAATGCCAGGTGGGAAATTGAAAAAAAAGGATGTTTCACTTAGAAAGTAAACTGATGGTATGTTTTTTAGAGCCTGCCTTTCTTTAATTTGAAAAGGGCCTAGGAAGAAAGCCGTGAAGAATGGGTAGGTTGGATTAGGTTGAATGCATTTGTCAGGATTTGTTCCCACCCGCAGGCACGTAGATTTCCAAATCTCTTCTTTGTGTAAGGTCATTCTCTCCCATTTTTAATCGCAGCATTTGTTGGAATTGGAGGTAAAGGATGCTTTGCCTAGTTCCAACTATGTCTCATCAACGTAATGCACTTCAGTTGTTTGTTTGAATTTCATTTTTAAAAATAGCAAAAGGAATTTTATAAGTGGAATAACAAATTGCTTTTATGAAATGCTTTTAATAGGGTATAATGTCCTGAGACACTTCACGAGAACATCAAAGGGAATTTGACACAGCCACATAATATGATATGGGATGACCAAAAGACCTGCTCCGAGATAAGTTGGAGCATCTGAAGTTGGAAATCTCCCTGCTCACCTTTCCTGAATTAGAACTGAGGCAGCTTCCAGCCATGACTGTCAATGGTGAAGTAATAAAACTTGGCAATAGCAAAGGGTGAGGCCAAGGAAGAGACTGAAAAAAAAAAGGATTAAAATTTGGGGTCTCTGAAGAAAGGTCACTGACATTAAAAGTTAACTTGGTTTTTCTCCTCTCTCTATAGATACTACCAGTTCTGCTCAGTATTTCCGGCAGCCGCACCATTTTTCTGGCAAATTGTAAAACAATGGCACTGCAAACTAACAGAGACCATGAAGAACGACTGTTGAATTGCTATTTTATATTGCAAAATTAATCTGTATACGTGCTTCTGTTCAGAGGACAAGGGAAACTTCTGTCTTGTTCTTTAAGGTCGGATTTGAAAGGCCAGTGTCCAACCAGTACTAGTATCTCCATATCTTATTTTCTGAACAGCAAGGAACAAGTCCTTTAAACTACAGTAGTTTAATGTCATTTAGTGTAGGTTACATCTTTCCTGATGCCTTCAACCAAGCTGTAGTCACAGCCCTTTACCTCCAGAAAGCACCTGGAGGAGCATCAGGTCAGCTGGACTGAATTGTTTTCATTCCAGTGTAGGGTAAACAGTGTCCCAGATCTCCTAGTCTCCAAATAGTCAGATGTGCAACCAAAAGATATGTTCCCGGACCCCCAGGAAATCCCAATTCATTGACAATATTGGAATTTCCCTGGACATTGACCATCAGGTCAGAGGTGAAAATGAGGTTACCATTAATACCTGGAAATAAACAGAACCCCATCTCCCCTCTCCAAAGAATTATAAATAAGACCTTAAGGCATAGGAGTAGAATTAAGCTAGATGTACACTGGTTCAAAAAAATTAGTGACCCTGAAATAGAGGGAACTTGGAAGCTAAACACAGAAATACAGTCCAACAATCTGCGACAGAGCTGCTGCACGGAAACATTTTGGATAGAAGTACATGGCATAACTGCAGAAAATATAACACAAAACATATACAGCTAACATCAACATATAAGCTTTATTTCAAACTTTTACTTTTACAATAAGGACTGAACAATGGGAATTGAGTTCTGTCACAGAGATGTTGCTTAGCAGCGGCCAAACAGCAAAAGCGAGAAGAAAATTCTGGAACATCAGATGTGTGGACAACAGCGGCAGCAGAAATACTGTACAACCTCACCCAGGTACTCACTGCTGGAGCCATTTTACTGTTTAAAGTCCATTTATGGATTTCAAAAAAAAAACACACAAAACACCAAATGTCAACTCATGTTCCTTGGTCTTCAGTAACAAGTTTTTAAAAAAATGTCTCGCTTCTCTCATTTCAAATTATTGAAACAAAATGTCCTTCATTGTAAAGAATTCATACCTTGAAGTTGTGTTCTGTGACCTTAGTGGACTGATGCTTAAAACTTCAAATTCCTTTGTCGGGAAATGATAGTTTGATTAAAATAGCTACAAGAAATATGGATGGGCACAACTGAGATTACAAATTTGTTAGAGTCTCATCAGAAAGTGAAAAGCAATAAAAGAAACTTCTTTAAAAAGGTAATGAATGGGGGGAAAAAAAAACAAGACTAGGTTACCTACAGGCTGATACAGTCCAAAATGCAGATAGGTGAAGGAGAGTGGTCAAGCCAAAGAATGGGGGAAGAGGACGAAGTAGATGGCAAAAAGGGGAAGAAAATGTAGAATAGACTGGTAGGAAACTGATGCTTGTGCCACAACAATAGGCTTTTCTCATCCTCAAATTTTCACTAAAACTATCAGCAGTGTTTATCTTGCCTCTCTCTGTTGAATTTGGGTTTGTTGAATGGACTGTCTTGGTAGTTGGGCGGTGGTAAGTTCAGCAGTTAAAAGAATTGCTGATCTGAAGTACGTGAGGTGAAACATGTACAAGGAGACACTGAACAATGCAGCATCAATTGAGTACAAGATGAGTGATGAAGGCCCAATACTTTAAACTCAGTGCCAAGGGGATGTCAAGTCCTTTTGAATTGAAATAGTTTACTATCAAAAATTCACAGTTGGATGATGAAACTGATTTTAAAAGGGCAGGAAACATTTGATATATTTATTTTATATGCAGGCTGTCAGAGACACTGGTTCTTCGTAATTTAAATAGAGCCACAAGTCATCCAGTCTCACAATGGTCACAAGAATTAATTTTTTTAAGGAGATGGGAGGGGATATATTGACCTTGCAGTGGACTGCAGTGTTTGTTTTAATATTTATAAAGAATATAATATACGAGTAAACATCAATCATTGTCTGTCACTTTACATACCTGCTCTAGAATCTGATGGAGGTCACACTAGGTTCCACACTCCATGGCAACTAGCCTGGAGTGCAAACTATCAGTGTCCTGATTATTTCACTGCTTTCCACTCCCCCCTACCCAACCAATAAAGCTTTAAAGAAGAAATCTAGGTACAACATGCAGATGCAAAACAAAAGTTTGCTTATTCATTCAAAGGAACATTTCACAAGCAAATATGTTCATTCTGGACATGACCTGGTGTGGCCAAGAATCACAGTGGTCAGTAACAGAGGAAATTTTTTCGGTGGGTGGTGAGGAGGAGAGGGGAGGGTGATGTCAAGATGAGGAGGACATTATAGGTCAAATCAAACATTACCTCTGGAATCAAGTCACACTGATTATTGAAATACCATTTACACATTCCCTAAAGTGGCTCTCATTAGACTGCAAGTCTTAATGGCCTGCCAGGTTCTTCCCCACCTCCACATGTACCAAAGAGTTGGATCTTTGCTTTCATAAGCACTTTGACCATGACTAATAATCTAGGTGAGTAATGTGTCTACAGAAGCAATCTAAACCTATCTTTTCTCTGGACATCTATTAGATACATTAGTCCTACAGTCAGTTGCTGAATAGCCATTAGAAATGACAACCCAGGCTGATTTCCACCATGCACCCTCCAGATCTCTCTCTCAACCAAGAAAGTTGAGATGTCAGTTGTGGACGTACTACAGTTTCCTCAGATTGGTTGACTGCCCATAATCGCACTACAATAGCATCTTTCTACTCCAGGTGGTACTGGGAAGTGGTATGGCGGTTTAAAAACACACAGCATTCAGATGATGTCAAAGAATCACTTGCTCCTGGAACAGACCAATTCACATTAAGCCACACAAAGGCAATGCAAAAAGAAGTAATCACAATCACAGCAGCACAAACATCACTTTAAATTGATCCTGGTAACAAGTACACATGCACATAACACCGAGCGGATTGTACAATTCTTTACAAACTGTTGGATGCAAAAATTTTTATAGCATTTTTCAACACAATTGTAAACCTGAACCAATCTGTCATGGGATTCTCGAGCTCACAGCAATCCCACTTTTGTCCTAAAATCAATTTTGTTCAAACGTGTATTCTTGTACTGAAATGAATCTAATCTTATTCCACTGGTAAATGTAGCAAAGATGAATAGCAATGGCTCCTAGCAATAGATTTTTAAACAAATTATTGAAAACAGAGAAGGGCCCACCAAACACACACCCTAACCCTTTTATTTCCCCTAATGGGAATTTGAAAGGAAAGGACAAAGCAGACTGATTCACAACAAAGGTGCTTCTAAAAGCCAATACAAAACCCAATAAACATCATTAATACCTCTCCATTTCTTTAACATCGCTTGCTAATTTCTACTCTTTCATCTCCCGAAGGGCACCGACTCTTGTGGGGCTCCTTAATTCTCCCAGACATTGTGTACAGAATATCCAATAAGACTGGTTGTAACAGCAAAGGTGATCTCATTCTCTGCTACATGTAAAACTGCAGCGGGAGATGGACTGGGGATAACGTGATCTGGAAGATAACCAGTAATCTAGGGGATCTACTGCAGCCACTGACACTATACCACTTGATGAGTCGACTGAGATAAGCTAACAGCAGAAAAAGCTTCCAAACCTAGGTACTCCCCCCTCCTGTTCCTGTTATAAATCCTGAAGGCTTGCTACAGTATTCAAGAAACAAAATTTTAACTGATGGTCTGACCGGCTTGAAAAGAGTGCTTGTTTGCTATACAACGGGTTCTGTCAGAGGAACATGTACTTATGGGTAGTTCATTGGGAATGGCCACATTGATGAGTAAATCAGAATTACCTCACCCACAAAATGGTACAGCCCCAGCATGAGTCACTCCTTTCAACAAAAGAGGAGGGTACAATGGGTGAAATAGAAGAACAGAAACCTGGCAATACATGAACGTCTAATATGGAAACACTTTTCAATCAGGAACGGTGCTAAACCTCCAGCAACTCCAGGACAGTAGTTCACTGGAATCTTAGTTTTCCAAGACAGCTCTCATACCCATCCTAATTCACAAAAAACAAAACTGCATTTGGGCACAAACTGTACACTAACATAATGCTGAAGTCATTGATCTAAGGACCAGTTAAAGTGAGTTTGCTATCTTTCCACTGGTGTAAGTTCTGAAAACACACGCACGTACACAAAACAAACTTTCGTCTTTAAAAAAGATAACTCAAAATGCTACACAGTTCTTACCATCTCTCAACACACACCTGAACATTAGTGCAGAGAATAAAAATGTTGTTATAAACAGCCATCTTCTACAGCTACTTTGAGTTAAGTGTAAACAATAACAGAAAATATATTTATATATTAAACATGAGCTATTTTGAATAGTGTTAAAAGCTTAAGTGCAGCTACTATTGCAAATGCAACACAAGGCTGGAGAGAAGCAGTGGTGGTACTGGGACAGACTGGAGCAGAGGCAGTAAATTCACGACAAATGGCATTGGGATGAAGATAAACAGCAGCAAGTGTGGAACATTGTAGAACCTTTTCAGCAAGAGTTACTACTGTCTGCCAAATCTTGATAAAGCAAACATTAATGTTACACTAGAATAACTGACTTCACCTGAAAAGTAGAAGCCCTGTTGTAAAATCCAGATTCATCAATTCACAGATGATCTTCCATGGTTAACCCCTTTCATCTGCCTTTATCAGTTTGAGTCTACCTCCCCAAATTAGGCAGGGTTTAACTCACCAACAGGAACATCTTTCAATTGTATCCCAAATAAGGATACCAAACTTTGTCTCTTCACCTACCACTACAGACAGTACACTATTGAGAAAAGAGATGGTGAACTCCGTGCCTCTGGTGACATCCAGGTCTCACTTGCTGACTTTGTACTGGCCTTCCACAAACTGAAGGAGACATCCTGTAGATCAGGGCTTCATTCTCACCTCATGCAAATTTTAAAATTCTGTGGAGGGGTACAATATTGCACACATTTCTGGAGTTGCTGTACAGAATTTTGATCTCTGTGTTATTCAAACAGATAATTTATATGAATTCCCTTTGTGCTGGTGAAGACACTCTGTACTTTATAGTCTGAGCTTCTTCTTTGGAGACCAATTACTGAACACAACTGCATTGTGGATATCTCTCACCCACTGCGTGAGTGAAACCTGCAAGTTTAAATTTGATAAATCTAAATACACACAAGGCACAAGGGGCCTATATCTCCACTCACTCAGTTGTGGCAGCTACCATTTTGTGTCACTAACTTCAACGTCATATCGTCCATTAAAACTTGGCTCATTGCTACACATAGTTTTATGACCATTATGTTTTAAAAGTCTCTCTTTCCTTCCTTTTCATTTCAGATAATTCTGTACGAACATCACTTCCACATATACCTGTCTGCTTTCTATACCAAACTCCACTGCAAACAAACTTTCCTGGAAGACACTAACCCAGTCCACCATCCTGCCTGAAACGAGACTTCCTAATAAAGGTGGCACTTGACTTAACACAACCTTTAAGATTATATTGCTTAGAAAACAAAGTTAATTGTATTTTTAAATCACCACTCATTTTACAATGGTCAGTACTTCATCACCGAATATTAACTTTTGAAGAAATCTACAAGTTAAAACAATTTACAGTTTTCTTTTGAAACAGATTTAAACACAGAGGCAGTAACAGAGAAGCTGCAAAGACTGAGGGAAAGAGGCCTCTGTTTTATTCACTAACAGGACTTGTTCTTAATGCAGGAACAGCAGGTAACGGCTTTGAATCACTACGCAGAAAAATCCAGTTGTGTCCCTAGCCCTCCCTCTAACCGAATTACCCTCCCACCAGATTTGTGGCTGGATGGTATTGATATATTTCAACTTTACTGCAAGTGCACATTTTGAAAGGTGCCACTGACATAATCGCATATGTGGTCCCAATAAAAGATGCTTAAAGCAAAACAGTCCCTTTTCATTTGGGAATGTGCTTTAAATTTAAACACTTTTGAAAACAGATAAGAGGCACTTAAAAATAAAATCAGATCACACTGGATGGAGTGAACATTTTGGCCATATCACTTGTGCAAAAAACAAATTTAAATGGGTTGGCTTTTATCTTAAGGTGTTCTTTATGACGATGGAGAAGATTCCCAAGGATGTGACATTCAATTGAAAGAAGGTGAGTGTGAAAACACAGCACCTCACCTCTGCAGGGAGGAAGGCAGGGTTAATATTTCAGGTCGACTACCTTTGCCTGTACACAGGTCCTGATAGCTTCACTTTTCCCCTGCTATACTCTCCTCACTAAAAACAGAATGTTAAATGGGAGGGACAAGTTCACAGCTTGAGATTCTAGATTTTAGGAACTCCAGGAATTTGATTTGAGTGATGGATTCAGCACCCATAACTTCAATAGATCTCTTTACAGGGCACACACTGGACAGCAAACTTATCCACAACCATTCTCTGCTGGTTCATGGTTTTACATTTCAATTATTTTTTAATCCCCATCTGCCCTCAGTCAAGATCAGTTTGAACAATGTTATTAAGAAGGCTGGTTTTAAAGTGCATCCACTTATTAATGTGCTGAGTATCAAACCAGCTTGCTCTGAATGCTCTTGACTCAGTTGAACCACCAAACAATATCAAGTGGTTCAGGTAGAGGATGGTCCTTTATCCCACTCAGTTCTCATTGTGGCTGAAATATCCATTTCACCAGGATGTAGATGACACCCGAGTGACAATAAATTAATTCTGCACTTAAACACCAGACTCAGTAAATGAGAGTGTAATGAATGGAGCTCTCACTATTTCACAGGCCAGAAGTAGAAATGTTGGCCCACTATGAAACTGAAAATTAAAGAAAAGTAGAGGGTTTTGGAGAAAGAGTGGGAGTAATGGGAGTAACGGGAAAGCTCTATAAAGAATTGGCACAGGCGTGATGGGCGAAATGTAAGATTTTATAATTCCATTAAAATGCCTAATAAGAAAGTGAGCAGTGATCAACTCCCAAAACTACAGTTCTCATGGTATAGGAATCTGGCAAATAGCACTGAGAGAAACATGGCCAAGACATTACAGAATTTCACAAGGGGAAAATAATCAATAGCCGCCTCCTATAATGTATCATTCTATATAATAATAATGATGGTGCTTTGTTTTAAAAAAGATTTTAAACAAACCCTTAAAGTTTGAAAATTCCTGACTAACATTCACCGCAAACACTTTCTTTGAATATTTATACTCCTCCAGTCCTCATCTTTCCTTTCTCAAGGTCAATCTTAATATTCTAATGATATTTATTTGAAGAAAAAGGAAGAATTTGGACAGCAATAACTTTTAAAAGAAAATGGAATTAGAATTTTCGTAAGTTGTTAGAAATTCAGGCAGAAGGGCAATTTAAAAAAAAAAAAATGTTAATTTAGAACTGCTCTTAGAATTTCATGGATGGAGGTACTAAATGAGGAAGTGCAGTTCGGAAAAAAGATACAAAACACAGACAAATCTTTTAATTTAGTTAAATGGTTGTTGGAAAGGCAAGTTTTATATTTAGGTTTCAGGTTGGATTAAAGTGTTTGAATTGATTAGAAGTAGCACCCTTGATTATTATTCATTGATTAACAGATGATCCAACAGGCTCCTGTACTCCATCTCCAAACTGTTCTGCCAGACATTGATAGAGAAACCAAAGCACTGAGCCAGCCTGTCACCCCAAAAGAACACAAACTTATAAGTTATTTCTCACAATGTCCCATAGGGAGGAGTAATTCAGATAAAAGATTGCAGTAAAGCTACCCAGCCCTGAAATAACACAATAGGAACAACTCCTTTTTAAAGCACAAATCCTGTTAATGAGGCTAAACTTCTTGTTTTGGTTAAATGTAGTTTGAAAAGAACAAGAAGGAAGGAAAGAAAAATTCACAAGCTCTGCTGTGCTAGAGCGGCAGACAGGTCTTCAGTGAGAGTAGCAAGCTGCGGTGATCCGAGGGAGCTGAGGCTTTCTGTCAGTGACATGCTGCAGAGAGGAGAGGTGTTGTTTGAGACGTTGGGGGATTTGTACACAATGTCTGCTCCGTGGTCTGTCCTGGCTTTGGCATTCTCACGGAACGTCAATTTGCGAGATTCAATCTGTGGGGGGAAAAATAAAGGAGAGAAATCTCATTAGGAACAACAGCCACTACATTGTCCATACTTCAGGAAGGAATCAGCTAGTGACCTTGGTTGGAATTGTTTGAATGGATAGAAGTAGTTAGGGGAGAAGTAACAGGTGTACAGGCCTCAAGCTAGATTCTACTTTCCCATTTGATTGCCATATCTCTCAAACCCATTACAATCCAAAACTCAAGTTTATCTCAGCCTTCAACATAGTCAGTGACTGAACATCCACAATTCTCTACAGAAGAGATTTGCAAAAATTCGTTAACTTGAGTTAAGAAACTTCTCTTCCTAGTGTGAATACCAAACTCCTTATCCTGATGTATCTGTACCTTCAGTTGCCCAGGCTTCAAGCTCTGGAACATCATTCCTACACGTCTATCTCCCTACCTCATTTCTTTTTTCAGACAGACATTCACTTGATCAATCTTTTGTCATATTTCTGTGACTCAGTGCCCTACTTTGTTGTATAATACTGCTGTGGAGTGCTCTGAGCAGTTTTATTATGATTAATGCTCCACTTAAGCTGTTATGCTGTAATTAAAGAGCAACATCAAAGCTGATTGAAATAGTCATGTTCCTTATCCACTATAGTTCCTGCCATTTAGGCTGAGACCATCCGTTGAAAATTGTCCTTACTGTTTAGGCTCACACCTGAATTCTGATGCCAAATGAACTACAAAGAGAAAAAAAGAGCCCCATTCTTGGTGCAAAGGCACCTTGTTGAACTTCTGCACTGCATCTTGTCAATGATGCAGACTACGCTAGTGGGGGGTCAGGAGTAAGTACTGAATGTTCAATGACGGGGTGCCAATCAAGTCGGCTGCTTTGTTCTGGATGTCAACTGATCAATTTTCAACCGATAGAGCAGTGACGTATATCCAGAAGTACTCCTGCACAGATATTCTGGAACTGAGACAGCTGACTAACAACCACATCCATCTTTGTGCCAGTGGAGAGTTTTCCCCTGATTCCAAGTGATTCTAGTTTTACTAGAATCCTTGATGCCACACTCAGTCAAATGTGGCCTTGTTGAAAAGGACAAACACTCTCACCTCACCTTTGGAATTCTGCTCTTTTGTTCATTTTGATTCAAGGCTGTAATGTGGTCAAGAGTTAAGTGGATATGGCAGAACCCATACCAAGTGCCAGTGAACAGGTTATTGAATGAGCAAGTGGTGCTCAATAGCACTGTTGCTCACTCCATTTATCATGTTCCTTCCATAACGTTGATAATTGCAATTAGAACGACTGATCAGTAATTGGCCAGGCTGTATTTGTCCTGCTTCCTGTGTATGGACCACACCTGGCTAATTTTGCACAAGGTTGGCTAAATGACAGTGTAGTGGTTCTACTGAAACAGCTCGTCTACGGGTGTGGTAAGCTTTACAGCACATCTTCAGCGCTATCTTGGAATATCATTGGGGCTCGCAGCCTTCAAGGTTTCTAGTGCCTCCAGCTGTTTCTTTATATCATGTGGAGTGAGTCAAATTGGCTAAAGTCTAACATCCATGATACAAGACCTCTGGACAAAGCTGAGAATTATCCACTCGGCACTTCTGGCTGAAGATATTTTATACTGGGCTCCTCCATTATTGAGGATAGAGATATTTACAACCCACTGGTTGTTGGATTGCTAAGCTTTGACCTTCACTTGCTGCTTATGGTATTTGGCATGAAAGTAGTTTTGTTTGGTAGCTTCATCAGATCGACACCTCATTTTTAAATATGCCTAATGCTGTTCCTGGCTTGCCATCCTGCAGTCTCCACTGAACCAGGGCTTACCTCCGAGCTTGATAGTAATAGTTAAGTGGGTGATATGCTGGGCCATGAGGTTGCAGATCGTGTTGGAGCACAGTTCTGCTGTTGATGGCCCACAGCACCTCATGGATGCCCAGTCTTGAATTGCTAGATCTATTCCAAGTCTGTCCCATTTAGCATGGTGATAGTACCACACAACACGATAAAGGGCATTCTCAATGTGAAGGAAGGATTTTGTCTCCACAAGAATTGTGTGGTAGTCATTCTTACCAACAATATCCCAGGCAGATGCCACCAACTCCTGTGGCAGAATTTGAACCTGGTCCCTGGAATAGCAACTGAGCTTCTGGTTTAATAGTCTAATTTCTCAAAGCCAAAAAAAAATTCACTATTTTACATAAAATTGTTAATGACTCGACTTAAATTTTCACCTTTTTTTCTGGTTCTCTTCTAATTTCTTTCATCCCACTTCCCTCTAGAGTAGCAGCAGTAGCAAGAATCAAGCTCAACACGATGTCCCTGAGGGCACTGGCTGCACTTGAGACCTTACCCAAATAGCAATTTTTCACATGAAAGCTCTGACAGTGACTAGACAGTATTTCACCCTCACAACTATGACTGATACTCTTCTTGGCCAGGGCCACAAATGTACACCTTGCAGTACCACATAAAAAAACAAGAGGGGCCTAATGCTTCAAATTGCTCTGATCTTCTAATGTGGTGGTTTTGAACTAAAATGCAGGAGCCTTTCACGATTCCTGACCTAGATTTTTGGGTAGAAGCTGAACTATGGATTTTTCTGGTTTTTGTATGGACTGCATTTAAATTCTGTACTCACAATGAGTTTAGGAACAGGTGTTTTCGACAAAAATAGCAAACATGCATTAATCACACAAACTGGTAAATAATCAAGTTTGTAAATCCAGACAAAGAGGAAATGACTGCTGTGGCTTGAAATCCTGTGATTTTCTACATTTGGTCACACTTAGCATGATTTTAACCATGAGAATGGAGGCATCTGATAAGCTGCAACTGTCATTTGTCCTATCGTAGGGTGCAAGATAAGATACACGTTTTATTTAAATTTCCAAAATAGTTTCAAGTAAAAGACCACCTTTCTAACCCTTGCTCAGATCTTAAAGCCTGCTTTACGTGTACCAGAACTACTTCACTGTCCATTTAAACACTCCCAGGGACAGGTCAGAAACAGTAAAGCTGACTTTACACTGCAGCTTCCCCAGCAGTATCTGTTAGATAGGAATTGGAATAGGCCATTCAGCCCCTTGAGCCTGTTCTATCATTCAATGGGATCATGGCTGATATGTGGCCTAACTCCATGTACCTGCCTTTGGCCCATATCCCTTAATAGTTCTTATCAAAACTGTATCTAATGCAGATTCAAAAGCAACCATTGATCTAGCATCTAGTGCCTTTGTGGAAGAATATTCCAAACATCCAGCAGCCTTTTCAGTCTGGCCCTAATTCTCACACTATGACCCCTCATTCCAGAGTCCCCAACCAGTGAAAATAGTCTATCTTACCTATCATTTCTTTCAACTCAGGTTAGGTGCTGAGTAAGTTTCCTCCACACTGTCTCATCAAAAACTCCATGGACAGGGACAAAATAGTTTAAACAAAGGATGGCCAAGGTACAGAGTAATGTTCCCTTTATACTGTACCAATAGCACATAGGACAGTTAAATCTTCAGTTTAGACACAGAGTAAAGATTGATTTACATCACCACATGAACCAGTTCCATCACTGCCACGTAAATTACTCCCCATACACAAGTCAATAATTTTCTGCAGCTGTAAACTAAGAAAAACTGCTATTATAAGCTGCACACGTCATTTCAGATGGTCAATCAATTTTGTGACTGAAGTAGGGGTACCTTCCTTTGTGCGTTTGTAGTCTTCAGGAAGTGGCATGAGACTGCCCAAAGGGAAATAAAGATAATATTGCAATTCACCAGTATGGCTTTGATTTGAAGCTGATTCTTGGAGTTAAAGACCAGCATTTAGTCCACTTTCACACCAGGTTCACGACTGCTATAATTTTTCCCAGAACTACATAGCCCACGCAGGCCAAGCTTTCACTTACATGTCTCCTGTATTTGTAACTCTTGGATGTGAGTTTCGGTAGACCTGGCAGTGGGGTCCTCCCCTACTCCATTTTGCTGTGTCCCACTCTCAGCTTGTCCTGTCAGATCCCCATTTTCTGGAATCTGACTGATCGTTGCTGATTCTGATTCTTCTTCACCCTCATTCTAAAAATAAAATTGTGGGATGGGGTACAATGGTGCATTGTTATAGAATGGCATGAAATGAAATGCAAAATATATACATGAGAAATTGAAAAGAAACAAAACGTTCAGGGTTCAAACAATTAAATGCACTGATGGACCAAGCGTAATCTTTTGGTAACTAAGGAGACATCCTTTAAGTGTTGAGCTAGATTTTTCAGAGGTTAGAAAGTAAAGGCACAGAGCAAAACTACATTTATGCTTCTGTCCTTCCTCACCCCAGGATACTGATTACATCTTAACATATGTTGAGTGGCTCTTCTTTAGACAGGCAGTATAGGTGAACAACGTGATCATGTGATGGAAAGCTGATCCCAATCCTGTTCTCACTTGATACCTACAAGTTCACTGTGCAGGTTTTCTGCACAGCAAGTGGGAACTCTAGCTGCTTCTTTATCAGTCTATAATCCTGACAATTTTGATGAAACAAATAAGGGAAGACTGGGAGGTGGCAGGGAAGGAAATGAAGCATATGAACAGTTATTTAAGGAAGTCGTAAAATCTGCAGGATGAGAGACTAGAGAAGGTTGAGCTTTTATTGACAGTAGACAGCGAGTAAGGAAGAGTGTAAGAGAATGAGTAACAGGAATAAAAAGGAAACAGGCAAAGAAGTAGTGAACTTTAGAGTAGAGAGGTGTGCAGTTTCAGGGTAATTTTTTAAATTCAGTTGTGAGATGTGAGTATCACTGGCTCGCCAGCATTTGGTGCCCATTGCTAGCTGTCTTTGAGCACTTGGTATCTGGAGTTTAAGAGGGAAAGAGATTGAAAAGTTCAATGGAATTACAATAACTTGCTTTATTAATATATATTTTATCCATCCACAATGCAATACAACATCTCAAGCCACAGAGTTGTCAAATAAAATTAGATACTGACCATTATGGAGACATTAGGCCAGAGGTTGTAGACACGCTCGCCGAGCCGGTGGTATGGTTGCTGACGTTGCATCACCCTGCTAGGTAACATTGCCAGTGTGCCTCCAGTGAAGCGTCAGTGTTCTGTCCTGCTTGTTATTCATATGCCTCAGTTTGGTGGTGTTCGGTATCAGTTCCATTTGTGTTTCTCAGTGGTTTGTACACAGGGTCTAATTCAATGTGTTTGTTGATGGAGTTCCAGTTGGAATACCAGACCTCCAGGAAATCCCTGGTGTCTATTTGGCTTGTGCAATTATGCATGTGTAGTCCCAGTCAAATTCATGTCCCTCGTTGTCCGTGTGCAGTGAGACAAATCAGAATTGGTCGTGTCGCTCGGTGACTAGTTGGTGTTCATGTATCCGTATCGTCAGTTTTCTTCCAGTTTGGCCTGTGTAGTGTTTCTCACAGTCCTTGCACGGTATTTTGTATATTACACCGGTTTTGCGTATGGGATCCTTTACGTTCATCAGTTGGTTTTAAGGTGGTTGTTGGTTTGTGGGCTACCCTGATACTTAGGGTTAGGAGTAGTCTTGTGGTCATCTGAAATATCTTATGTACAGTAGAGTGTTGTGTCTTCCTGTTGTGGTCTGTCTCGGAGGTAACAGCAGATTGTACTTTTCAGGTATCTATTCCTTTTGAAGACTCGTATAGGTGCTACTGTTCTGCTGCGCGTAGTTCCAAGTTGCTGCAATGTATTGCGGCTCGTCAGAGAAACACCAGGGAATTCCTGGAGGCCTGGTATTCTACCCGGAACTTCATCAACAAACACATTGAATTAGACCCTGCATACAAACCACTGAGAAGCAGAACCGGAAGCAGTACCGAACACCCCAGCAAACTTACACATATAAATAACAAGCAGGATAGAACACCAATGCTTCACCAGAGGCGCACTGACGATGCTACCTATCAGAGTGGTGAAACTTTTGCAACCGAATCCACTGGCTCCGCGAGGAAGTCTACAACCTTATCCGCAATACAAGCTACAAATCTTTGAAAACTTTAAACATTAGGCCAGAGCCTAAAAGCTTGGTCAAAGAGTTAGGTTTTAAGGACCTTGTTAAAGGAGAAAAGATGTGGAGAGTAAGAGACATACAAGAGTGAAAGTGGAGAGCTTAAGCCTTGCAACTCAAGAAAGAGTGAAGCAATTAAAAGCCAGGGATTTACATAGCCCAGAATAGGTTGTGTGGTGATCTGAAGCAGGGGTGGGGAATGAGACCGATAGTGGTGGTCCTCTACAAGGGTATGGAGGCTTTGGAGAGGATACAGTAAAGGTTTACCAGGATGCTGCCTAGTTTGGAGGGTATTAGATATGAACTTGGCTTGTTTTCACTTGAATGTTGGAGGCTGAGGGGTGTTCTGATAGAAGTTTTCAAAATTATGAGAGGCATGAATAGAATGGATAGACGGATACCCTTTTATCCCCACAGTAGAAGTGTCAATTACTAAGGGACGTAGGTCTAAAGGTAAAAAGGGGAAAGTTAAATTTTGTTTTACAGAGAGTGATAAGTACCTGGAATGCACTGCTAAAGGTAGTGGTAGATACAACAGCAATGTTTAACAGGCATCTTGACTGATATGAATAGGCAGGGAAATATGGATATGGACAGTAAAGAGACAGAAGGTTTTTAAGTTTAGAAAGGCGTAGTGCGTCAGTGCAGGCTTAGTGAGCCACAGGGTCTATTCCTGTGCCATACTGTTCCTTGTAGGAATCAGATTCATACGGTAAGCGATAATTCTCATTGCAAGATGGGTTCAGAGAAGACATGGCAAAAGATAGGAGAAAAATCAGAAGATGCTTATTTAGCGTTGGTGTATGGGGTAATCCGAGAGGAACCTGGGACAGAGATGGACACCTGAACAAATAGTATTGATTATCTTAAATAATACAAATATATGAGTTTCTCTCACTTATTATTCAAAATGGCAGTAAGGAGACAAGGGATGGTAGTGTAAGACCAAGTCTGTGATGAAGAGGAGACACCAGGAGTATAGAGTCGTACAACATGGAAACAGAACCTTCAACCCAACTCATCCATGTGTAGTAGGTTTCCTCAACTGAACTAGCCCCATTTGCCTGCGTTTGGCCCATATCCCTCCATACCTATCTCAGACTTGGACCTCTCCAAATGTCTTTTAAATATTGTAATTGTACTCACCTCTACCACTTCCTCTGGCAACTTGTTCCAAATGCATACCACCCTCTGTGTGAAAAAGTTGCCCCTCATGTCCGTTTTTGCTTTAAACCTATGCCCTCTAGTATTGGACTCCCCTACCCTGAGGAAAATACCTTAGCTATTCACTTTATCTATGCCCCACATGCTTTTATAAACTTTGTCTTTATGCCTTTACCCAAACCCTTCCTTTAGCTAAATTAAAGGTATCTGCCTTCGTGGATAATCTTTGAATTAAGTTAAGCAATGTAAAGCAGCAGCTAACAATGCTTTAGCTTTTCCAGGCAGGTACAGCAATGAAAGGGCTAAACTTTTTGGGACTACAAGAGCTGAAAGACTGTTTATGTCAGCTTGAAATGTGTGGATGGGTGAAGGTCTCCTATCACTCTAGTCCTCCAGTGCATTTTATTTTCTCACCTTCATCTCAAAATACTGCAAAAACCAACAAAAAGGGGAAAAACACGGAACGCAACAGACAAGATCAAAATTCAAGCCAATCTCTTTCCTGTGTGTGTACAATATTTCCTCAAGTGAAATTACGCACAGATTTTATGCAGAAACAAAATGCTGTCACATTGACTGTAATTACACAGACAACACTATGGCACATCAAGATGGTAACATTTGTACATGCATTAATATTTCAGGAGTGCTCAGCAAACAACTGGCAAGGGGGAAATCTAAACATGGAGGATTGTAACATTATACCATATTTCTTCCCCACCCAAATTTTACAGCAACTTTTAAAATTTCCTTTTCTATACCAAAAGCAGGACTTGTGTTTGGGTTTGGAGCTATACGTATAGCTACTGTCCTCGAGGTTAAACTTGACCAAGTTTCCGATGTTTATGTGCATGTATCAGCAGGCTCTTCAGCTCCAGGTTTTATCCTGGACTTTTTAAGACATTCATATTTCTTTGATCAGAGGCAGAAATAATTTATCTTCTCCTTACCCAGGGGTGCTGAAACTAGCTAGCTTTCTGCCTGTTGCCTAACTTGGATCAGCAACACTATTAAGGAATATGAATTGAGGTTGAATGTAGCGTATTCACTCATAGAACTAATAGAGAAAGATGGGGTTGGTGGCAGAAAGGGAAGAACTAGTTTCTATCGTGTGACACAGCTCTTAGTAGCTCAATTCAGACGCTAAAGCCCGATAATGGAATGATAGCAGACAGTCCTACTGCTGGGTGGCTAACACCAAGTGTTGGTCCATCTCCGGAGTGTGTCAAAGACTTCAGACTAGAGGAGGGATGCGAAACCCTTAAACAGAAGAAATGACATCAATAGATGGATGGTAATCCTAGAGTTATCCCATAGCCTGTGCAACCTAGAAGAGTGATACACCTGCTGTACTGAACAAATCAACAAAATGCTCTGACATTAAGTGATCAATGATGATATCACAGCATGAAAAGGCGATGCCTTCATACCAAACCCGTGGTAAAATTTTACAATTTCCTACGTTCTGCAACATCAGCTAAGGTATAGTTTTGTTTTAGATGGGAAAAAATTTACAAAGGAAGAAAAGTACAAGCAAGGGGCTGGTGATAAAAATAAAGGAAAACTGCTACAAGCATTTACACAAGCAACACAGAGCAAAATTTAGTACCCCGCCTCCAACAAAAAAAGTTTTGCCTCAGTTTGCAGTTTTCTTCCCTGCTACCCTGAACAAACTGATGTTGGATTGAAATTGCATGAAGGCACACTCAAGTGCTTCGCTTTTCTATATGTTTAGCTTTGTGGGGAACGATAACAGCCATTTCAACCATATTCAAAACCATCCCATGTTTATCTGATTTTTGTATTTCAGAAAAACATCTGGTGCAGATGTCAACAGTGGTGATTAGCAGGAGCAGGAAGAGGGATGTGATCTTACTGTGAGAACTTAAGAAGCTCGATAGGAAACTAGCAAGCAGGACCTCAAATATGGTAACTTTGGATCACTCCTAGTACCATGGGCAAGTGAATATAGAAATAAGTGATAAAGTAATTTAATGTATGGCTGGAAAGATAGTGTGGGGGTTGGGGGGGCGGTGTAGAGAGAGGTGGTTTACATTGCTGGGATATCGGGACCAACTCAGGGGAAGACTGGACCTGGAATAGCTACATGGGTTGCATCTAAACTGAACCAACAACAAGATCTTTGTATGGCAATTTCCCAGTGCAACTGGGAAGGGTTTAAACCACTTGACAAGCATTGAGAGAATCAGAAAGTAACACCAAAGAGGAATACTGCAGAAAACAGAATACTGGAAAAGAGAAAGCACACTGCAGCAGGAAACAGTAAGTTGTCATACAGGTTCAGAGCGAGGGGGAAAATTAAGAAAGTCCAAATTGCAGTGCCCGTAAATGAATCCAGTGTGGTAAATAAGACTGGTGAGTTACAGGTGCAGAATGTCACGTGGAAATACGAATGTTGTGACTATCCCAGAGGAGGGCAGGACTCAATCATGAATAAACTCAAAAGATCCAGTCTCCGCTACTTTGCTAGGATGAGAGTTTCACATCCTCACGACTTCAGTGAAAACAAATTCTCCCCATCTCTTTCTTAAAAGAGAGGCATCTTATTTTTAAAGAAGATTTTAGTCTCTTTCATAAGAGGAAATATTCTCTGGGTCTCTATCCTATGTAATGCCCTCAACATCTTGCAAGTCCTTGATTCACACATGATGGAGGGTATTCTCAAAGTGCAGGCAGGACAGTGTCTCCACAAGAACTGTGTGGCGGTCGCTCCTACCAATACAGTAATGGGCAGATCACCTGCAGCTGGCATACTGGTGAGGATGAGGTCAAGTATATTTTCTTCCTCTTGTTTGTTCCCTCACCACCGACCATCAACCCAGTCTAGCAGCAATGTTCTTTAGCGCCCAAGCAGCATAAACCAAAATGCTGCTCCTTGAGCTACTCTTGGAGATGTACATTGAGATCCCCCACTCAGAGTACATTCTGCTCCCTTCTGACCTTCAGTGCTTCCTCTAAGTCTTGTTTGACATGGAGTACTGATTTGTCAGCCAAGGGAAGACGGCACATGGTAATCAGCAGGAGGTTCCCTTAAGGATGTTTGACCTGGTACTTGGAGACTTCACACAGTCTGGAGTCAATGTTGAGGGCTCTCAGGGCAAACCTCTCCTTAAATGTATACCACTGTGCCACCATCTTTTCTGGGCTTGTCCTACCAGGGATGGTGATGGCAGAGTCTGGGACATTGTCCAAATGTTAGTAAGGAGAACTTGACAGGATTGACAGATCTTTTTGAGTCATTGTCATTTCCAGTGCCTAGGTTGATGCCACATGGTCTGACTGGTTTCTTGTTGAGACTTTCTATTGATTGTTACGACTGAGCAGCTTGCTAGGCCAATATATTCATCCAACAATTCAACTACATTCTTGACTGGAATACCATGAACAGTTTTGGACCTCTTCTCAGGAAAGTCAAACAGCATTGGGGACAGTCCTGAGAAGGTTCACTAGGCTGATCCTGGATATGGAGGGACTGTGCTAGGAGGAGAGATTGAGGATGCTGGGCCTGTATTCATCAGGGAATGAGAGGCAACCTCACTGAAACATACAAGATTCCTAGGGAGATACCAAGGTGTAGAGCTGGATGAACACAGCAGGCCAAGCAGCATCAGAGAAGCAGGAAGGCGGACGTTTTAGGCCTAGACTCTTCTTTCTGAAGGAGGGTCTAGCCCGAAACGTCAGCCTTCCTGGTCCTCTGATGCTGCTTAGCCTGCTGTGTTCATCCAGCTCTACACCTTGGTATCTCAGATTCTCCAGCATCTGCAGTTCCTACTATCTCTGAAACAAGATTCCTAGGGTACTTGACAGGACAGAAGATTGGGAAAAGATTATTTCCCATGGGAGAGTTTATGCCAATTAACAGAGATAAGGAGGAATTTTTTTTTCTCAGAGTCTAGTGAATCTGCAAAATTCTTTACTGTAGATGGCCGTGGAGACTTGGTTGTTAAGTATATTAAGGCTGAGATTGACAAAATTTTAATCAGTTGGAGAATCAAGGGTTATGAGGCAAAAGCAAGAAAGTGGAGTTGAGGATTATTATATCACCAATGATCTCATTAACTGGTGCAGCAGACTTAATAGGATGAATGGCCTATTTCAGCTATGTCTTATGGAATACTGCAAATGTGCAGAGGATGAGCCATTGTATGAATGCCTTCTAGCATTTTCTATAAGTTAATTGCTGGATACTGCTCATGTCCTGCTGTAGATTGACATGGGCTGTTCCATTATTGTTGGAATGGTTACTGATGCAGAACACTTGAGTCATCAGCAAACTGATATTGTGCTGGAAGGAAGATTAATGAAGAATTGGCTAGAACCCTGTACGAGGAATTCAATGATTGGTTGCCAACAATCCAGCGCATGTTCCCTTGTGCCATGTCAACACCTGGAAGGTTTTCGTCTTAAATGATCACTAAATTTATTTGGCCTGAAGTTCCCTGGTACAGGTACCATACTTCAGGACACTGTCAAGTAATAATGCAGAGGAAAAATCAGACAGATAAAGAAACAGTAGTTGGCTGAGGGCAAAATGTTACTTTGAAATCCTTTTGATTAAAAGGAAGATTCAAAGAATTAACAAAAGGATAAATTGGGAGAGAAACAGAAAGGAAAGGAGTGTAGAAGCATGGGAGCAAAGGTTTTGTGGTGCAGAAGTAGGCCATTCAAAACTGACAATTACATTAGAGGCTAATCATCTCAGCTGACATAACTGCAATCCTCCTTTCTCAGATGGTGTGTAAAAAGTACACACTGTAGCCATGGCAGTTGAGAATATGGATACTTAAGCCAGTACCAGATAATAACCCAGAGAGCAAACGATTCCAGAGTAGCATTGAGTTTCTTGACTGACAAAGGCCAAAAGTAACATCTCTATCTTTATGCTTCCTTCTTGCTAATTGCAAATGGTACATGCTCTTGGAAGCCCATAAGGCAATTGGAGATAGGGTGGTGTAGAAATAATTATTTCTACATGTATCAGTTGGTAAAGACATGAGCTAAATTAGGTAACATTTGGTAAGTCAGTCAATTTCAGCTGGGTCATGATTGGGACAATACATTTAGTCTTAACACCCTTTAATTAGGTGGTTAGGGAAATGAAAAAACAAATTGCCCACAGTCCCAATTACTTTTGCTTGCTGGAAGTGCATCTGAGGGGATTTTAGCAGGTGAGATACCAAAGAGTCAGCAACACCATCTGTGAAACCACAGATCCAGCATGGGCCATCAATAACCTTAAGGGAGAATGAGAAGATAGGAAAAAACATGGAAAGGTGGCACAACAAAGATTATGCAAACTTGGAGAGTCAGAAGAACACGTCCCAGAGCTTGCTCAGCTTGTGCGATCAGTTGATGGCTTGTTAAAGCCACAGCTCAGCTACCCTTCCTCTCTCTCACCTTCACATTGCCTCCTCCCGGAGTATGGTTGAGGTTGTCCAAGGATCCAATTTTTGACTCTGCTTTGTTCTTGAAATCAGTCTTGGTGGTTTCTATCTTCACATCCCCACCACCTAAATAATGTTAAGAAAAAATTAATTTTATGAATAACTTTTTTATTCTTCACCGTGACTCTAAGGTTCAGACAGATTGTGTTGTAAAGGGGAAGGTGGGAAAGAGAGGGGGCACAATGGAAAGTGTGTATTTGGGAGATGGAGAGATGAACTCAATTCACACTGCCTACATCATTATTACACCTTTTCAAATAAATTATATTTGAAGGGCATAAAAACCATTTGCCTTAGTTGGATCCCTGAATATCTGATAAAACAATCAACTTGGACTTGTTTTGATGTTAACAAGTGAGGAATGTTGCCTAGTACACTACAAAAAATGCCCTGCACTCAGAATAGAATCATATAATCCTTACACTGTGGAAGCAGGTCATTCAGCCCATTGAGTCCACACCAACGCTCCAAAGATTATCCCATCCAGACCCATCCCCTGCCCCATCCCCGCATTTCCCACCTAGACACAATGGGCAATTTAGCACAGCCAATCCACCTAACCTGAATATCTTTGGACTGAGGGAGGAAACTGGAGCACCCAGAGGAAATCCACGCAGATACAGGGAGAATATGCAAATTCCACACAGACCTGAGGCTGGAATTGAACCTGGGACCCTGGAGCCACCATGCCACCCCACTCCTTCAAATTAACTATCAAACAGCCAAATGGGGTCTGAGTTTTATTTTACATTCAAAGGAAAATATCTTAAATAATAGAAGAATCCCAAAGCAAGGTTTTGACAAGGCAAACAATTTAGCACTCAAATCAAAATTGATGTAAGCCTATACCTGCTCCAACATAGCAGACCATGTTACAGATCCCTACTGGTTAATTACATAAAACTATCATCGACTGTGGCTCTAAATTATACAAACTAAGGTGGCTAATTTTGAGCCAAAAATCTGTGCAAATGAGCTAACCTACAAGGTAGCAGGTAGGCAATATCAATGTACCTAGAGAGCCAGGGGCAATCTCAACAAGGAGACCGGTTGAGAAGTGCATGTGACAGAAGTATGCCTGTACTGCTTTTCATGCAGTCAAATCTTATCTTGATCTTAATTTCACGCGATTGTCTACTTCAATGAAGAACAAATTATTTTAGTCAAAACCAGCATCCTAAGGAGAGGGGCGTGTGATTGGAAAACAAAGACTTCTATTAGTGAAGAGATATATTTTGGTTTAGGAAAAATAAACAGCCAGTGCTAATGTCTCCATTCTAGATTCCATCTGTAATACTTTTCACATTGCTCAAGTAGAATGAAGACAAACAGGTCTTTCCTCAAATTCCGTAACCAGAAGCTTAACATTATTAAAAAAAAAGAGAGATAGACCAGGAAGTTAGTCTAACCTCATTGGTGGGGAGGTTATTTGAAAGAATTCTGAGGCACAAAATATATCTGCACTTGGAGAGAAAGGATCAATTAGACATAGCCAGGTGAAGTTATACGTTGGATCCAAAATTAGCCGTGAGCAGGAAGCGGAGGACGACAGTAGGGAGGTGTGCGTGTGACTGGGAGTCTGTTTCCAGTGGGTTTACTGCTTGAGGTGTACGTTAATAATTTGGACTTAAACACAGAAGGTATGATCGTGAAGTTAGCAGATAACACAAAAAACGGTAGGATAGTTAACAGAAAGTAGGGTAGTAGTAAAGTGTGGAGTATATCAATAAATTGCTCAGCTGGGCAGAGCAGCGGCAAGTCGAATTCAGCCTGGAAAAATGTAAATTTGTGGGGAGGGCTAACAAGGCAAGGAATTGTATCATGAATTGTAGGACCCTGAAAAGGTACTGAAGATCACAGGGACTCTGGTGTACATATCAACTCATCACTGAAGCTATCAGGGCAGGTAGATATGATGGTTAAGGCATCAGATGGGATACTTTCCTGCATTAGCCGAGGCACAGAACAGCAAGACGGTTATGGCATAACTGTATAAAATGTTGGTTCTGAAAGACTGCATGCAGGTCTGGTGACCACATTATAGAAAGAGTGTGACTGCGTTAGAGGTGGTGCAGACAAGATTTACCAGGATGCTGCCTGAGCCAGAGGGTCTGAACTATGAGGGACCCAACAGTAGTGAATATGAATGAGAGACATAGCCAATTAAATAGCCAACCTGCTTTTCCATTCATAGACAAGTCAATAACCAGAGGGCACAGATTTAAGGTAAGAGGTAGAAGGCGAAGCGGAGAGTTGAGGAGAAATGTTTATACTCAGAGGGTGGTGGGAGTCTGGAACTGACTGCCTGAAAAAGAGTAGTTGACTCAAGCTCTTGAAACATTTAAACAGCATTTAGATATTCATTTGGTTGTCACAGCTTCCAAGCTATAGACCAAGAGCTGGAAAACTGGATTTGTAGTTAGATCCTGGTTGCAACCATGTGGACGTGATGTGTCAAATGGCCTCCTTCTGTGCTGTGAATGTCCAAGACTCTGATCAGAGTCTCCTAAACATTATTATGGGAGTGAGTTGCGTGATCAGCTATGTTTTGGAAGACATATTAAATTAAGACCAGGTAAAACCCCATAGCTCTGGCCGAGAGAGCTCTCCAAGCCATTTCTTCCGTACATTTGTCACCAATGATATGTCATTGAACTCAGAGACGTTTTGAATTTTATACGGGATAGATACCTATATTTGCCTGCAGAACAGTAAAAGCATTTCCAAGCACATACAAACATGTAATTGAGGAGGACTAGGCCATTCAGCACCTCACTCCTTCTGCTTTCACCTACTTGCTGAAGAATCTACCCACCTCTGCCTTAAAACTATTCAAAGACTGTAATTCTCTCCATGCAAAGACTCACGACTCAGGGAAAGTTTCACCTTATCTATATTTTAAATGGGTGAACCCTGATTATTAGTGACCCTAGTTCTAGATTTTCTTATCTGAGGAAACATTCAGCCTACATCAAACCTATCAAGACCGCACAGGCTCTTGTACGCTTTAATTAAGTCACCTCTTACTTGCCAACCGATATGATTCCAAATATGCAAAATTTTCCTCATGAAACAGCACAGTCCCATTCCAGGTATTGGTCTAGTAAGCCCTCTCCAAACTGCCTCCAACACACTTACATCTTTCCTCAAATAAATTAATCAATACTATGTACAGGACTCTGCTGAGACCCCATCCGATGCCCTGTATAACATGAGGCATAATCTCCCTACTTTTGCATTCAATTTTCCTTGCAAAAAATCATAACATTCTATTAGCTTTCCTATTTACTTTCTGTAACTGCATAATAATCTGCAATTCATGTACAAGAACACCCAGATCCCTATTCACTTCAGAGCTCAGCAATCTCTCATCATTTAGATAGGATGCTGCTTCTTTATTCTTCCTGCTAAAATGGACAATTTCACATTTTCCTACTTTATATTTCATTAGCTGTATTTTTTGCCCATCCACTTAGCTGATGTGTATCTTTTCGTAGTCTCCTTGTGTGTTTTTCTCATCTTTCTTTCCTACTTATCACTGTGTCATATATGTATGAAAGATATGATCAGATCTTGCTTAAATGCAAGGTTTTGAATATATTCATCTTAACAGTACCTGCTTTGTGTTTTAGATTTGTCTTGGATCCACACTTTGACGATGCACGGCTCACATCCAGCTTAGTTTTTGGAATCTGCACCTAAAAATTAAAGAGTTTAAGAAATGCAATCGTATCAATGCTTCACCATCTCTAAAACAAAGAGGAAATGAGAGTCATGTCAGCTAATGATGTACTTCATCAAATATTAAACTACAGAATGTTAAACCAGAATATTATCTTCCAATTAAAACAAGAAACTACGCCCTGGGGATAAAGAATTAAATCAATCAGGAATGACATTTTTACCCAAAAACTGATGCATTTTGAATAATTTACCAAACGATGCACTGGCATTAAAAACACTGCAGTCAAATTATGATGGAAAAATAAATGTACAAGAAAGACTGGCTTTCACAAGTTCTTCCTGAACAAAAATCTATCCACTTCTGCCTTAAAAATATTCAAGAATTCGGATGAAAAGTCACTGGATTCGAAACTTTAAATTTGGTCTCTCACCACATATGCTTCCAGATCAGCTGCAATTTCTGTTTTTATTTTGCTTTTCACAATATCTGTACAGTTGAAGGCGTAAAAGTAGTATGGTTACTGGGCCAGTAATTTAAATCCCACCATTTGAATCCAGTTAAAGTAAGTAGGGTCAGCATAGAGACTATGGAGCTGTTTGATTATCGTGATAATACAACTGGTTTGGTAAATCCTTTAGGGAAAAACCTAATCTGGATCATGTGACTCCAGTGCCAAAACAATGTGACTGACACTGGCTAAGCCACCAGTGGTTTAGCAGATCACTCATATGCTTCAAGCTGAAAGTTAGCCCATTGCTTTCTTCTCGGGGTAATAAGACTCAGACAATAAATGCTGACCTTGTCAGTGTCAGACACACCCTGAGAACTAATTTTTATAAAGTCTTAATGACTGCTGCACACCGATGAATCCAACCTGTATGCTTAACGTGGTGCCAGGGTAATTGTTTCTCAATGAAATTGCTCTTGGCAGCTAGTTAGAGTGCTTGAATGAATTCAGGAAATTTCACTTGAACTGAAAGTGTCTTGTGGTGGAGTGGTAGTGTGCCCCCCTCCCCGGGGCCAGAAGGCCTGGTTCAAGTCATACCTGGCCATGTATTGTAACATGCCCAAACTGGTTGGTTAAAATTATCTACACTTAAGGTAAGATCTAAATCCAGGACATAATAGCTCTCAACCCACAACGTAAACATGAAAAAGAGTAGATAATTGGGTCAACAAGTTCAAACAAATACAGGTGTTAGAGTTTAGAGCTGCAGAGAATGGGCCTTAATGCTGTGGAAAGTAGGGACTGTATTTAACACTCTTTCAGAAAATGGGAGGGAGAGGGGAAATTAAGAAAATTACAGTCACCCGGGAACCGATACTGGAGCTGCGTGCTGACAAGTACAGAGTATTGATGGACTTCATCCAAAGGTCTTAAAAGAAGTGCTATTAAGATAGCTTAGACGTTGGCTTTAAATTTCCAAAACTCCCTACAGTTGAAGCAAGTCCTATTAGATTGGAAGAGAGCAAAAGTAACTCCTTCAATCAAAAAGGGAAAGAGACAAAGTAGAGAACTACGGGCTAATTAGCTTAACATCAACAGAGGGAAGATTTCTGAAACTATTATTAAAGACAGTAGAGCATGGGACTTGGGTAAGTTCAAGATATTCAGATGGAGGTTTTGTGAAGGGAAATCATGATTAATTAATTTAATGTAGAGTTATTTGAGAAAGTAACATAGCTTGCAATGAAAAGAACCAGTGGATGGCACTTGACGAGGGGCCACAACAAAAATTATTGCTGAAAATAAAGCCTCGTGGTGTAGGAGTCACATATTGGCATGGAAAGATGACTCACCAGCTAACAAGAAATGAAGAGTAGACATAAATCAGTCATTTTCTAGTTGGTAAGATGTAACAAATGATGTCGCACAGGGATCAGTGCTGAAGCCTCAACATTTCACAATTTATATAAATGATTTGGATGAAGAGACCAAAAGTATGGCTCCTAAACTTTATCAGAGATAATAGGAACTGCAGATGCTGAAGAATCCGAGATAACAAGGTGTGGAGCTGGATGAACAC
>JAHRHZ010000054.1:285246-317414 GCA_024137785.1 Ginglymostoma cirratum
TTTAATCAGGGTTAGATCTTGAATCGATACAAATAACCATTCAGGTAATGGAGGGGCTGCATTATATTTTGCTGAAAGTTCTCTAGGATGTTGCATCAGTGGCGATGGACTTAGATCAGTGAGCACATCTCAGATGTGAGTTAATTTGGTGGTTTATTTGGCATTCAGACCCCCAGGTATCCTATTTGACAGTGATCATTATCTTGGAATCTCAGCTTATTCTTTATTGCACGTGAAGTCATCCACATATGTACAGGGGCATACTTGCTACCAACACTGACATCACCTGATCTCCATCATGCATACACAAACTGCTCCCAACTACCATCATCAACAGTGCATTGAGGTTACACACTTCGCACCTGGAATGTGTGGGTCGTCCTAGGAGGAAAGGCTGGCAGGCTAAGTTTTCATCTGCTGGGGTTTGAAATGTGACTTGATTGAAACATGGAAGATCCTGAGGTGTCTTGACATTTGGACGTGGGAAGGAAATTCCTCTTCTGAGAGAATCTAGAACTAGGGGATCACTGTTTAAAAATAAGGAGTCACCCATTTAAGACAGATAAAGAGAAATGTCTTCTTCCAGAGAGTCATGGGTCTTTGGAATTCTCTTCCTCAAAGGAAGTGGAAGCAGAATTGTTAAATATTTCAAAGGCAGTTTTACGAATGATTTCTCATAACAAGGGGGATGAAAGGTTATCACAGATAAGTTGGAAATGTAACACTGAGTATTCAGATTAGTGATGATCTTCCGAAATGGCAGAATATGTTCAAGGGAATGAGCAGCCTAATCTTTCTCTGAATTTGTATGTTTGTATGGCCCTAACCAGCAGGTTTGAAGGTAGGAGGCCTATTAAAGTCTACTTGGACAGCTGTTGCCAGTTGGGCAATAGATCATCTTAAGTGTGCAGTTTCTCACGTAAGGATCTCCTTCTGCTGTCACGGGGATCTAACAGCTGATGGGAGAAGCATAGGCCAAACATCGTAGCATTGAAAAGACAGGTAGCCCTTGAGAGGGTAAGGGTGGAATCCACTTGGTTAGAGTTAAGAATCAAGGAACTAAGGTCATGTGACTGGAGACATTCTATAGGTCAACAGGTACAAAGAAAAGCAAAAAATCTGCTGGAAAATCATGCAAGAAGAATGGAGTGGTGATATGGAGGAACTTTTATCACTCAAATAGTGACCAGGATAATATCAAAGAAAAGGAATTTCTGAAATGTGCTCACGAAAATCTCTTTGCCACTATGTTCAAATGGAATGGAGGCATTGCTGACTCTGTCGCTGGGAAATGAGGTGGGATAAGTGGACCAAGTGTCTGTGGCAACTATGTGGACCTTGAGGAAGGGTCACCAGACCCTAACTTTAACTGATTTCTATCTGCAGATGCTGCCAGACCTGCTGAGCTTTTCCAGCAATTTCTGTTTTTGTTTGGATAGGGATGGCAGCTCCTTTTCTCTGAAGGACATAGTCAACTCACCAGTAACAACACTTAATCAATTTACACTTGCTTTGGTGTGATTTGAATTCAAGACCTTTAGCTTACTGCTAATCTTCTGAAAGTAGCATTGTTATCAAATTCAGTCATTTATTTTTCCTCTTTGGGTACTGCTGCTCAACTGAGCAATGACAATGCTGGAGTTAGTTCCCATCAACAGCAAATTCCTCTGAATCACCATTCTCCTCTGTGAATTTAAAGTAAATCACTGTCTGAAATAAATGCATTCAGTGGCGGCTGATCTTATCCCCACAAACAATTTCCCAGCAAGAGACGGCAGTGCACCAAGTAGTAATGTGCCCGCACAGCTAACATAATCATGATTAGCTTACTCAACATGAATAAGGCATCCAGAGACTTTGTTGCCTACTACATCAATGCGTGTAATTCACTACCCAATAACGCAGTGGACACAGGACACTGAATAAATTTGAGGCGGGGGGGGAACAGGCAGATTTTTAATTCGTATAGGTCAAAGGGTTATTGGGAGCGGGCAGGAAGGTAGAGTTGATCCTAAGATGAGATCAGACATGACCAGTTAAATGCTGTGCACACTTGAGACACTGAACTGCCTATTTCTATCCCTAGTCTTTATGTACTTCTCTCTTCTTTCCAGGCTGCTCCTCTAGAGACAAACTGTTCGAGTCCAAAGTAATCAAAAGTGAAGAAAATTACTTTTGGATGCAGACATTTTAAAAGGCACCGGTAAGATTTAACAGGTTATCTTCCCCATGTCCCCACCCTGTTAATGCATTTGCATCATAACATACAGCAGCTAGGCATGGAAATATAGCGTCAGTTGTATTTTAGTAGAACAGAAAATTTAAAGCATGTCTTTGTGGAATACTTGCGTGTATACCACATAGCGTTGGTATCATAAATGTAAGCCTCTGCTCCTATTAATTTATTAATATTTAAGAGGATACACAGCACAGAAAGCAGCACACTATCCCTATACTGAATTTTTAGAAGAGCTATTGATTGTAACAGATTCAAATTAAGATCTATAAGGCCATTAGACGCGGGAACAGAAGTAGGCCATTCAGCCCACTTAGTCTGATCCACCACTCAATGAGAACATGGCTGATAATTCTCAAAACTATTTTCTTGCCATTTCAGCATAACCCTTGATTCCTTTACTGATTAAAAAACCTGTCTGAATGACCAGTCTCAGCCATGCTCTATGGTAAAGAATTCCACAGTTTCGCAACCCTCCGAGAAGGAATTCGTCTCCATCTTTGTTAAAGTGCAACCCCTTACTCTGAGCTTATGCTCTCTGGCCCTAGACACTCTCAACAAGGGGAAACAACCTTTCCGCATCTACCCAGTCAAGTCCTCTAAGAATTTTGTATGTTTCAATAAGGTCGCCCCTTATTCGTTTATGTTCTGAGAAGCACAGGTCCAACCTACTCAACCTTTCCTCATAGGACAGTCCATCCCATTTTGGGAAATAGCCACATGAACCTCTCTCGACTGTCTCCAATGTCCGTATATCTTTCCTTATTTAGGTGGCTCAAACTGTTCACAGTATTCTAGCTGTGGACTGACTAATGCCTTGTACAATTTTAGCAAAGCCTCCCTACTTTTGTATTCTATTCCCTTGGAAATAAAGGCCAATCATTTGCTTCGCCTATTAATCACCAGGACCAAAGGCAGTTTCTTCCAGACTGCCAGGCCCATAAAATCCAACAATGTGAGTGATGGTAAGGAAGAAACACAAGACTTAATGAGCAGGGCTGGCAGAGTTCAAGGACTGCACATGCCCAAGAGGCTGAAAAATGGACATTTACCCAACATAAAGTGATTTCTTCCATGTCTATTGGAACTATATCAACTGTAGACTTTGTCCTTTCAAACTGTGCTATGTCTGTCAGGGATGATACATGAAGTTGTACAATATTAATGCACGGCACAAATCCCTTATTAACAGTGTTTGCTATGGCAGTTAATGAGTTAATTTATCTGCTTAACATCTTGGGAAAATCTTATAACACTTTCCTACATCATAATGGTACTAGTAAACCAAATAAACCTAGTGACAGCAATGAAAAGGAAATTCGTGTAAAAAGCCCAGAAGCCAATACTTACATTGCCACCACCAGGAACATGTTTAATGTTATCCTTAGAACCACACTTTGACTGCACGTGACTGTAGTCGATTTTTTTGTTCACAATCTGGACCTAAGACACATTGGAACAAATCAATTTAAGAGCAGTTTCCTTTATAATAAATAATTCAAAAGTTGTTTTTAAAGTTTCTCTACAGGACATGTATAGGTCACTTTAAAAAAATGTTAACATTTATGTAGAGAGAAAAAAAAAAATCAGTTCATTTAAGCCGTAATACAATCATATCAGCCGCTGTCTCAGTTACAAAACATCATTCTGTGCATTACCAGAAACAGAAATATCATAACTTTTTATTAAAAAAAGAACTTGCAAAGTGAGGTCAGCAAAGTTCAAAATTAAAATGTAGACAACAGTTTAAAAGCATATTTTATCCAATTATTCATGTTTAAACTGCCCCTCCCTGTTCATGTCCCGATTTCTGAAAACAGTTCTCTAGCTAATCAAGGTTCAGGAGCCTTTGTTCCATTGCTAGGTTCAGCCCAATGGCCTGATACATTTTAGAACAGCCAGAGTGTGAACCGTTACAGTACGTCAAATTAAGAGCCCTTCCCATTATCTCTCAGCATTACAGGTCTTCCATTGCATTTTGTCAGCAAGAACGATTCTTTGGTGTTGCATTCTAGTGATACTAATCATTTAGTGAGATGTAAGAATATAGCCGTGTCTATATATACGCGCGTACGCAGGTGCACACACATATACTATCCATAAGAATCCATGGATTTTAAAGATGCCATGACGATAACCTTCAACCAATATCATTAAATTAGAACATTCTGCTTGAAATTTGCCTACACAGCAAGTCTCTAAATTTCTCACATATAGTATGAGTGATTTAGAAAAACAATAATGGCAAATGTAGGATATATAGGAGGAGAAGAGGAGTTTGACACGATTATGAAGCCTTCCTACCACTAGGATATTTTTCTCTTAATTTAGGAGTCTGCAATAGATGAATTGATACAAACAGCAACAACTCCATCATTACTGTATCATACAACTACATTCTGCCATCGACCTACTAAACTAGATGTGGACGTGCTGGTGTTGGACGGGGGTGGACAAGATCAGAAATCACACACCAAGTTACAGACCAACAGGTTCATTTGAAAACACGAGCTTTTGGAGCCTAACTCCTACTTCATGTTTTAGTGAAAGAGGTAGCACCAGATGCAGAATTTATAAGTAAAAGATCAAAGGGTCACACCACTGATGAGGATGTACTAAACAAACCAGAGAGAGAAAAAGTGCACGCGCGCTGGTGAGCGAGAGCAAGGGAACACATGCAAGTAGGAGAGAAAATCTGTGCGATTGTGCATGTGAGAGAAAGAGACAGAATCTGTGTGACACTGTGTGTGTGTATATGAAAGAGGAACTGTGCAACAGTGTGAGCGACAATGTATGTGTAAGAATGTACAGTGTGCTGGGATCACCTGTAGTGCAACATGAACCCAAGATCCCAGTTGAGGCCATCCTCATGGGTACTAAACTTGGCTATCAGCCGCTGCTCAGTGACTTTGCATTGTTGTGCTTCCCAAAGTCCGCCTTGGAGGACATTTACCTGAAGATCTGAGGCCGCATGTCCTTCACTGCTGAAGTATTGCCCCGCTGGGAGGGAACATCCCTGTCCGGCGACTGTTGCACAGTATACAATTCATCTGTTGTTGTAGCGTCTGCATGGTTTTGCCAATATACCACGCCTCAGGCATCCTTACCTGCAGCATAGGAGATAGACAATGTTCGCAGAGTCATATGAGTATTTGCCGTGCACGTGGTGGGTGGTGTTCCCACGTGTGATTGTAGTGTCCATGTTGAAGATCTTGCAGAAGTTTCCATGACAGGGTTGTGTGGTGTTGTGGTCGATGTTGTCCTGAAGGCTGGATAGTTTGCTGCGAACAATGGTCAGTTTAAGGTTTGGCGGTTGTTTGAAGGCAAGAGGTGGAGGTGTTGGGAAGATCTTGTCAAGGTGCTCATCGTCATTGATAATGTGTTAATGGCTGCGAAGAACATGGCATAGTTTCTCTGCTCCCCAGAAGTATTGGACGACAAAGGGTATCCTATCAGACGTATCTTGTGTCTGTCTTCTGAGGAGGTCATTATGGTTTTTCACTGTCGCACGTTGGAACTGGCAGTTGACGAGCTGAGCATCGCATCCTGTTCCTATGCGGGTGCCCTTTAACACCTTCAGGTATCCATTTCGTTCCTCCTCATCTGAACAAATCCTGTGTATGCGTAAGGCTTGTCCTGTAGGGGATGGCTGTTTTAATATGTTTAGGGTGGAAGTGAGAGAAGTGCAGCATCGTGAGGTTATCCCTGGGCTTGCGGTAGAGTGAGATACTGAGGTGTCTGTCCCTGATGGAGATGCATATATCCAAGAATGAGACTGATTCTAAAGAGTAGTCCATGGTAAGTCTGATGGTGGCATGAAACTCAATGATATTGCTATGCAGTTGTTTCAGTGATTCCTTGATTTTTGCTCACCCAGTAATTGCTATTTCCACAGGAATTTACTTTTCAGTGCGACACCACATTGCTGGCAGATGTAATAAGCCATTATACAAACACAAATGACTCTGACGATGGACAGCAAGCCAGGCAGGATCCAAGAGGAACAAATTCAATCTTCAAGTGATACTGTTCATCAGAAATACTCATCACTTAGCATCTAAGAGGGGTAAGAGGTCTTTGGCTGTGTCTTTCAGGTCAGTGTATTTCCAGAATATGCCTTTTTTTTGTTCATTATAATTATGTTTGTGTTAGAGCTATAGGTTAGGTCCACATTTGTCTCAGTCTGCCCTGTTGGGTGCAGTTGCTTTTAACTAGAACCCAAAACCAGCCAAGTTTCAAATCTGGTTTTCTATTCGATAAAGAAACTGGAGGAATTGAGGACTGAAATAGAATTATTTTAGGAAAACTACTGCTGGATCAATTCCAAAGTTCTGAATGAGGCAGGAGACTTGTTTACAGAACTCACCCAATGGAATCATCTGAACAAGAAACTTTCAAAATTACCAGGTATCATTTTAAAAATTTAGAATGCTTGTGGTTACTATGGCATATTTTACAAACTCAAGATATCACAAAACACAGCGAAGCATAGTCACCGTTGTAATGTAGAGACTGCAACTGTTAATTTCCAAAACATCAAACACCCACAAACAGCAATGTAGAAATGACCGGATAATTTGGTTCTTGGTAATGTTGATTGAGGGCTAAATATTGGGCAGGTCACCAAGAATAACTCGCCCGCTTTTCTTCAAAATAGTGCCATGAAATCTTTTACTTCTAGTTGAGGAAGTAGTCAGGGACCCAGTTCATCAGCTTATCCCAAAGACAGCACCCAGTAGTGTAGCACCTATAACACTAGATTGCTTGCCTAGAATTTTGTACTCAAGTCTTGAATTTGAACATAGAACTCTGACTCACAGGCAAAAGTGCCTCCCACTGAGCTGCAGCTGACACTGAATTGAGAAGGGACATGATCTGAACAATAGACTCACAAGCAATTGGAATAATTTGAGACAAAAAGTAGATGAGAGTGCTCTTTGAAAACAGAACACGGTCAATGTTTTCCTGATCGTCGAAAATCATGTTTTTGTGATCCATCATTTCAGAGCATTAAGTGCAGTTTATTTCACAATAGCAGAAAATACTGCAAGTAGCATAATCCTGGCAAGGTCTCAAGAAAACAAATCCATTGTATATTGTTGTTCTACTCGGATTTAGAGGTTTATAGAAAAGAGAGTTAAATAGTGAATTGAGGGTACATTTACTTTACAGAATTGCTGTTGACTTTTGACACACAGATTGGTTAAATGCACTACTTACCGCAAATCCAATGCCCATGACTTTCCAGCAATGGGTTCTTGGATGTTATAGTTCTGCCCTGTAAGCATGGTGAAGTGGTTCAGTGTGTCCAAGCACTTAGCGGGTGATGCCAGTTAGTCAATAACATTGTTAACCACCTCAGGGTATGAGGACACTTCACACAGATTAACTACTTAAGGATTACGCAGTTCCTATGTCTGCTTCAGTGGAGGCCATCTCCAGTTCATGAAGTGAAGTGCACCAGATACAGCAGCTACGTGTCATCAACATTGCTAAGCAAGTGCTGTTTGATAGCAATAACCTCCTCACTGATTCTCAGTTTAGGTTCTAGCAGGGCGACTCCGCTCCTGACCTCCCTGCAGCCTTTTTTCAAACATGGATTAAATATGTGAATGCCAAAGGTGAAGTGAAAGGGACTGCCCTTGACATCAAGGCAGCAGTTGACCAAAAATGGTAACAAGGAGCACTAACAAAACTGGAGTCACGAGAACTGGGGGACAACGCTCCACTGGCTGGAGTTATAAGTAACATGAAGGCGGTTGGTTGCAGCTGTTGGTGGTCAACCATCTCCATCCCCATCTGTATACCATCTACAAAGCACAAATCAGAACCGCAATAGAAAACCCTCTATTTGCCTAGATAGGTGCAGATCCACCATAGTTCAAGCAGCTCAATATTATCCAGGACAAAGCAACCTGCTTGAATGGCATCCATCACCACCTTCAACATTCCCTCCCTGCACCACCAACACAGTGGTAGTTGTGTGTACCATCTACAGGACGCAATACAGTAACTCATTTAAATTCACTTAACAGGATTTCCCAAGGACAAGGGAAGCAAATGCATGGGTACTCCACAACCTGCTGGTTCTACACCAAGCCACACAGTATTCTGATTTTAGATTACACTGTCATTCCTTCATCATCACTGACGCAAAATTCCTGGAATCCCCTTCCAACAGAACGTGGGTGTCCTTACGCCCCATGGATTGCAGTGGTCTAGGAGAGCAGCTCACTTCCACTTTCTTGGGGGCAATTAGGAATTAGCAATAAATGGGAGCCTAGCCAGCAATGTCCATATCCCACAAAAGAATAAAAGATTCACTAGCTAGGAGGCCAGATAAGTTCAACAAGCTATCCGAACATTAATATCGATACACAATTCCCAACAGGTTGCCACCTGATCATGCTTGAAGGGATGCCTTAACTCACATTTCTCAAGGCCTAACATCCTCAACTTTCTGATCAAGACATTCTACCCCCACAACTCACTCAGAGTACCCATTCTGACTTCGGTTCCCACAAATACTGATGTTTTCCTACAAAGTTTCCATATCCTTCTGCTCTTTTCTCCCTCACCTCTACCTTAAAAATAGTTCATCTGCAACAAATATTAATTATATAGTCTCATTCAACTGCACTGTCATTTAAATAGGAGTCTACGGTGTGGCATATAATTTTACATGTGGAACTATGACTTATTTCCGTTACAACAGTAGCAGATTCCATAACTAACTTAGCTTCTGTCTGAATTATTATTACATTGAGGCTAAGGCACCATCTGACAACTTCTCTTTCTCCTCCTGCCCCCATAGATGTTGTCATGTTAAATCAGGTGAATGAGAGTAAACAGGAGAGACAGGTCTGTCATCTTCAAAATTTAATGAGATTCACTGCAACACAAACACATCCTACTCCTTGTAACCCTAACATTAAGCGTTAACTGCACTACTTTAAAAAGGATTAGCAACAAACAGCATAATTAAAGTCCAAATAGCATTTTATTTTAAACCTAAGGATTTTATTTCCTTTTCCTTTATAGCAAGGTTTGAACTGCATCTACTGGCAACAAAGCAGATCGCTCAGCAAATTTCAGCCTCCATTGACTGTGATCTCAGCACCCTAGTTTATGGCATCTATTGGATAAAGAATTAATGCATCCTTGCTAGCTCCGCAATTACAGGCGCGCACACACTCTGCTCGGTGTCATAGTTTACTTGGTGCAACTGTCACGGATTTGGGAAAGGAAGGAATTGTAGAACTGTTGCCAACATCAGCTGTTCCTTTAAGGTTGACGTCTTCCCAGAGTTCTCAGGGTTAGGGGTTTGTGTCTTGGGTCTTCATGGGACTGAACAGGCTAGTTCTCATCCCACAGATCAATGGACAGGGTAAGCACATCAACTCTACTAAGGTTCTTTCAAAACAACAATTCAGCTTTACCACTCCTTTGCTCTTTGTCCATATTCCTCTACTATATTTTATTGCTCCAAGTATTTATTCAATTCTCCTTTGAATGCTGTTACAGCATCTATGTCCATTATCTTATCTAAATATACATTTCAAGTCCTAACCACTCATTGCATAAAAATGTCTTTCCTCATATCACCTTAAAACTGCTTTTTGGCTACAGAAATAGTTTTTCTTTATTTGCTGTATTTAAGCTCCATAATTTTAAACACCCCTATCAAATAGTCACTTATCCTCCTCTGCTCTAGGGAGAGCTTCTCTTGTACATCCTGGATAACTAATTCTCATACATGGAAACATACCAGTAAATCCTCTTCTATATCCTCTCCAATTCCTTCATGTTTTTCCTAAGTATGATGCTCAGACTTGGATATACATTGATACTCTAACTGAGGCTGATTTATTACTCTCATATAAATTTATCACACCTTCCCCGCATTTGCACACAATGACTCTGTTTAGAAGTCCAACACCTGTTGGACATTTTTAGCTGCTTTGTTAACCTTTAAAAGATTTGTGCACAAATATTTCAAGAACCTAGGGCGGCTTGGTGGCTCAGTGATTAGCACTGCTGCCTCACAGTGCCAGGGACCCAGGTTCGATTCCAGCCTCGGGTGACCGTCTGTGTGGAGTTCGCACATTCTCCCAGTGTCTGCGTGGGTTTCGTCCCACAATCCAAAGATGTGCACGTTAGGTGGATTGGCCATGCTAAATTGCCCGTAGTGTTCAGGGATGTATAGATTAGGTGGGTTACAAGGGGAATGGTGTGGGTGGGATGCTCCGAGGTTCGGTGTGGACTTGTTGGGCCGAAGGGCCTGTTTCCACACTGTAGGGATTCTAGACTTCTAAACCATTCTTCATCCCAAAACATATTATACTTTTCTGCTTTGAACTTTATCTGACAAAAACCTCACCAAAACCATCAACCCTGTATTCTTGAAATTATTATTTTCCTCACTTGACCACAATTTCAAGTTTTGTATCAACTGTATATGTTGAAACAGTGCCCCATACCAAAACCAAACCGTCAATGCATATCAAAAACATAAATGTATTTTTAAAAACCGTTTCGTCTTTTGAAGGGTGAAGACATACAAAAACCAGCTTTTTTTTTTCTGTATTTTTGATTGTGGACTGAAATGGAAAAAGAACGGTTTTAAAAACACAAAAGGTTGTTGACGGGTTGGTGCAATTTTTGAAAGCAAGTAAACTGCCTGTTTACACAACTGCTGGTTCACACAGTGCTAGAAGGTTTACAAATGAACTGGAGGGGAGGGAAATCTACAAATGGAGATTCAGCTGGCAACAAGTAGCTGATTGATCTGTGAACTAGTGACCAGTTATCAAATGATAAAGACCTTCTGTCCCCTAACTATGTGATTAGCTTCCAGATAGCTGAACAGCTTGGGGCCTCAACAAGACAGAGAAAAGCCATCAGGTCCCTGCAAACTCAGGAGCTGTCTCTATTCTCCACAGGGAAAAAAAACACTAACATGATGAAAACCAGTCGTATATATTTCTTCAGCAATTGCTGTGAGGTCTGACTTTTAACTAGTAAGTCAGACCTCAAGTGTGAGCGAGTTACCCTGTGCCTCCTGTAAACGAAGGCAAGCATCTGGAGAAGGAAAAAAAAAAATCAGCGTCCTGAGCAGTACAAGAGTTATACAAAGAAACAATGAATAGGGATCACTGAACCACGTTCTCTGTCTTTTCCTCTATCTATAACACCTACAACACCATCTATGTGTGTTTCTTTGTCTGTCTGCATGTGTCTGTGTCTGCCTGCATATATGTGTAGTTTCTATGTAGTTTACTGGAGTTTTAATTGGTAGAGTTAAATGCTCAAGGCTCAGAATAGCTTTCCTATGACTAGTGTCTACTTATTTGTAGTGAAGAGAAATTCTTGTTACATACAGAAACATGGCCTCTGCTTTCTGTCAAAATTATGCATATTTTATATAAAATCTTTGACTTTTGTGATTACTCCAAGAAAAGCACAACTTGCCTTTCAGAGAGTTTGACGCACTCAGTAATTTATTTGCTCCTCTGTCCTTCTCACTATTTAGGTATTGAAATAATTACTGTTTCTTATCTTCAATAGGATTATGTTTTTGAATCCACCAGTATATCCTCTCTTAGTAAGAAATGTATTTTTTCCTTAATTGGAACAACTACAACTCCACCTTCACTATCAAGAAGGAGGTAAAGGAGACAAAGACAGATGCAGGATGCAGGAAGCAGGGGTCAGGGGGACAGGGTTAAGAATCACAGAATTGTTACATTGCAGATGGATGCTATTCAGTCCATCATGTCTGCGCCAGAAATAAAGGGGGACAGAGAACACAAAAAGGTGGGAAGAAGAGGAAAGCAGTAACAGACAGAAAGTGAGGGGACAGAATAATATATCTGAATGGGAGGGGGTTGAAATGAGAAGCAGAAGACGCAGAGAATAACAGAGGAACAGGAGAAGGGAACGAAGGGGCAGTGAAGATGGAACTTGGCAGAATGATTGAGAAAGTATGGAAGAGGCAAGAAAAGAAAAAAGGAGAGGGGTAAAAAGATGGAACAAAAATGTGCAGATGAAGCGAGAATGAAAGGAAGGAGGAAGTGAGAAGGAAGTTACAGCCAGAATTTTTTCTATATTAACAGTGCTATATAAATGCAAATTCTTGTTGTTGTTCAGACCATTATATCAGTGTTCACTTTGCTTGAACCAAATCCCCTAAGAGTGAAGTATTCCACTGCACCATTCCATGTTATGAACGATCTTCATTTATGTTCATGGGGATCATGATGGAAAATCATACTGAAATGCAGAGACATATATTGAACTTAGAAATGAATGCAAAATCAAAACTGATGTTTTCATTCACTCACTTTGCCATTGGTTTGTTTTTGGCTATCTTTCATGGTTGTGGTTTTAGTAACTCGAGTCACAGTGTTGGATTCAGCTTTTCGGCTCAATCTTACCGGTTCAGGTCTTTTCTCTATTGGTTTAGCCTAAATGGACAATAAAAGGGATGGAGGGAAAAAAAAACAAGCACACAGACAGATGTAATGAAGAAAAATGCCCTAGAATGAAATGGAATTGAATAATTATCCCAGAGGGCACAATTAACATTAAAAAGAAATTCACATCATGGCACAATAGGACAATGTTTTACAGAATGTTGTACAACATTTCATTTCCTTACAGTTTGACTTGATTCCAAAAGTTGTTTATTCACTGATGTTCCAAAACACATTTTCTCAATAGAAGTAAAACAGAACGAGGATTATAAATAAGGAACTGAACCAAAATGGTACATCTCAATTTAAGGTAAAGATTATCCTTTCTAAAAAAAAACATTTTCCTCTTGCTTGAACTTAAAAATGGAGCACTCTAAACTAAATGTATACCATACCCTCATTCCACTGCTCAACTTTCTTCAACAACATCTTCAGATGTCAAACAATTTGAATTGAAAGAAAACATTTTCTTTAGCCATCCTAAAACCCAACTGTTATTTAGTCAATGCAAAGAGAATTCAAGAAGCACATGCATTCAAGCAATCACCAGACCATAATATTGGGCAGAGTTATCAACAGATTACACATTTACATTGCATGTAATTTTACCTATTCATCACTTAGAAGAAAGAAGTACTGCTTGGCTCTGCAGTAACCAATTATAAACAGAAAACAGGTAAACAAGCTGATATTCACTAGGAAAGCAAAAGTTGATATAATTGGTTTCAGGGTACTAAGAAAATTCCCAATCCTGTTTTCTATCCATTGCATCCAGCTGGAAAATGCAGAGCACAGATATCAAACAAAAAGTGGATTGAGCTCATCTACAAAATATCTAAAATCAGATATCCTGCTGAGATGTCCACATACGACAACTTCTTCCTAGGCAGTGTATTATATAGCACTTAACAACAGAAGTCCTTTATATCTCAAGAAGGGGAGAAATTAGCACAAAAGCAGCAGATGGTCAGCTCTAAAGTTTTTTTTAAATTTATTCAGAGGACGTGGGTGTTACTGGCTGGACCAATATTTATTGCCCATCCCTAGACAGTTCAAAGGGACTTGAGTATAAAAGAAGGGAAGATTTGCTGAAACTATACAAGACACTAGTCAGATCATGGCAGTAAATCTGAACAATTTTGGGCCTCTCATCTAAGGGAAGATATATTGGCATCAGAGGCCACCATGAGGAGGCTCACTATGCTGAAACTAGGTAAGGGACTGTTTTATGAGGAGGAGAGTACTAGCTTGGGCATGCACTCATTGGAATATAAACAAATTGCAGACAACCTTTCTGAAACATGCAAGATTCTCAGGGGACTCGACAGGGGAGACGCGGAGAGGTTGTTTGCCCTTGTGGGAGAGTCAAGGACCACAGCGCAACCTCAAAACAAGGGATCACACATGAAGATACAGATAAGGACAGATTTCTTCCGAAAAGACCGCGAATCTTTGCATTTATTTGTATTTATCATAGAGGGCCATTGCAGTGGAGTCATTAAGCATATTCAAGGCTAAGACTGACCAATTTTAAATCAGCAGGGAGTGAAGGGGTGTGTGGAAAAGACCATAAGATACGGGACCAGAATTAAACTATTTGGCCCATTGAGTCTGCTCTGCCTGACAATTACGACAGATACATTTCTCAAGCCTCTCCTGACACGGCCTCCATAACCCTCTGTACCAATGAGATTAACTAACCTCTGGCTGAAGACATTCCTATTCATCTCAGTTTTAAAGGAACGCCCCTTCACTCTGAGACATTGCCCTCACGTCCTAATCTCCTACTAGTGGAAACATCTTTTCCACGTCCACTCTATCCAGGCCTCTCAGCATTCTCTAAGAAAGATTCCCCTCATCCCTCTAAACTCCACTTAGTACAGATCCAGAGTCCTCAACTGCTTCTCATGTGACAAGCCCTTCATTCCTAGGATCATTCTTGTAAACCTCCGCTGCACCCACTCTAAGAACATCCTGCCTTAGATACAGGGCCCATAACAGCTCACAATATTCCAAATGCTAGATAACAAGCATGGGGCTGGATGAACACAGCAGGTCAAGCAGCATCATAGGAGCAGGAAAACTTGACGTTTCGGGCCTAAACCCTTCTTTTTTTTAATGCAACGGAGGAAGAGGTGGGGTTTAGGGCCAGTGTAGGTACGGAAGAGGGATTGTTCCACGTAACCTACAAAGAGGCAGGCATAGCTTGGGCCCATGCGGGTACCCATGGCCACCCCCTTTGTCTGTAGGAAGTGGGAGGAATTGAAAGAAAAGTTGTTGAGGGTGAGGACGAGTTCGGCTAGGCGGATGAGGGTGTCGGTGGAGGGGGATTGGTCCGTTCTGTGGGACAGGAAGAAGCGGAGGGCCTTTAGGCCATCAGCATGGGGAATACAGGTGTATAGGGACTGGATGTCCATAGTAAAAATGAGGTGTTGGGGACCGGGGAATTGGAAGTTCTGGAGGAGGTGGAGGGCGTGGGTAGTGTCACGGACGTAGGTAGGGAGTTCCTGGACCAAGGGGGTGAAAATGGAGTCTAGGTAGGTGGAGAGGAGTTCGGTGGGGCAGGAGCAGGCGGAGACAATGGGTCGACCAGGGCATTCAGGTTTGTGGATTTTGGGGAGGAGATAGAAGCGGGCGGTGCGAGGTTGGGGAACAATGAGGTTGGAGGCGGTGGGTGGGAGGTCACCTGAGGTGATGAGGTTGTGGATGGTTTGGGAGATGATGGTTTGGTGCTCGGGGATGGGGTCATGATCTAGGGGGCGGTAGGAGGAGGTGTCAGAGTTGGCGCCTGGCCTCAGCAATGTAGAGGTCAGTGCGCCATACTACGACTGCCCCTCCCTTGTCCGCGGATTTTATGGTGAGGTTGGGATTGGAGCGGAGGGAGTGGAGGGCTGCACGTTCTGCGGGGGAGAGGTTGGAGTATTTGAGAGGGGTAGAGAGGTTGAGGCGATTGATGTCTCGACGGCAGTTGGAGATGAAGAGGTCGAGGGAGGGTAGGAGGCCTTGGGGTGGGGTCCAGGAGGAGGGCTTGTGTTGGAGGCGGGAGAAGGGGTCAGTAGAGGGAGGGTTAGATTCGCGGTTGGAGAAGTAAGCGTGGAGGCGGAGGCAGTGGAAAAACTGCTCAATATCCAAGCGTGAGCGGTATTCGTTGATATGTAGGTGGAGGGGGACAAAGGTGAGCCCTTTACTGAGGACTGACCGTTCGTCCTCAGTAAGGGGGAGGTCTGGGGGGATGGTGAAGACTCGGCAGGGCTTAGTGTTGCTGCCTCCTCTGGAGCTGCTGGCTGTGGAGGCAGTGGGCGGAGCGTTGTCGGCGTCAGCTGTGGGCGGAGTTACGTCGGCGTCGGCTGTGGGCGGAGTTACGTCTGCAGTGGGCGGTGGGCCCAGTTACGTCAGCGGTAGGTATTGTGTCGGTGTCGGCAGTGATGACGGTAGTGTCTGTGGTGCTGGTTTCGGTGATGGAGCGGCGGTTTCAGCAGCGGCGGCGTTCGCTGTCCCGGAAGTGGGGTGCCCGGCGGTGGCGGATGAGACATCAGTGGGTTCTCCGACAGTGGCCTCGTGGCCAATGGCGGTGGGTACATTGTGGGGGAGGTCCTGGGTATGGCTGGGGATTTGGGGAGTGGGGGAAGCCCGTTTTGGGTGGTGGGCATCAGTAAGTTTACTGTACTTACGGTTTTTGGTGTCCAATAAAGCCGAGTAGAATTGTGAATTCAAGCTGTGGATCCTACGGAGAATAAAAAACAGAAGAGGTCCTTTGCAGGTCTGGGAGAGGGAGGCTCTGAGCTGGGGGAGTCTTGATTGTAGTGCCTGGAGGTGCCTGCGCATTGCTGCAAGTGTGTGTTTCAGGAGTCGCAGGGAGAAGCGCTTCTGGAGGGTCTCAATGTTCTCCATGTAGACATTGTCAAGGTTAGGGCCAAATTGGGAAGGCTTGAATGTGGATTGTAGTCCATTGGGGATGATCTGGTTCCGTAGGCAGGTACTAAGAAAGGTGATGTGGCTGTAGTACCTGGTTTGCTTCAGGACGTGGTCGAGCAGTTTCAAGGCCGAAGAGGTGATGAGAGAGTTGCAGTGGGAGAGAGATTCCCTGAGGTTTGTCCGGAGGGAGGAGGGTAACTTCTTCAGGGTAGGCATTTCTGATGAAGGGTTTAGGCCCGAAACGTCAAGTTTTCCTGCTCCTATGATGCTGCTTGACCTGCTGTGTTCATCCAGCCCCATGCTTGTTATCTCGGATTCTCCAGCATCTGCAGTACCTTTTATCTCTGATATTCCAAATGCTGTCTGACCAGAACCTCATACAACCTCAGAATAACATCGCATAGACATCCCACAAATTCCTTTTCTTGAGACCAGCTACCAACCTGATTTTCCAAGTCCACCTGAATACTGAAGTCCAGCATGATTACAGTAATTGTGCCTTTTCAATCTCCTAATGTATTTTCTGCCCATACCCTGGCTACCGGTAGAGGGCCTGCACATAACTCCCATCAGGGTCTTTTTTCCTTTATGAATCCTCAACTCTACCCATAAAGATTCTATGCATTCTGACCCTATATTGCATCTTGATATCAATTTAATTTAATTTGATTTGTTACTAATAGGCCAACCTCAACCCTTTGCCCATCCTTTCGATATGATAGATATCCTTGGATATTTAGTTCCCAGACCTGATCCCCTTTCAGCCACATTTCTATGATACCCACAATATCGTACCCGCCAATTTCAATCTGCATTATAAACTCATTTACCATATTTCCTACACTGCAGACATTTAAGTACAACATCCTCAGTCCTGCAGTGACTGCCCCTTTCTCGCAGTTGTCCTCATCTGCTGTTTGTGGATGCAATGCCAATTAAGTGGACTACTGTGTCTTGGATGGTGTCAAGACTCTTGAGCATTGTTACAGCTATGTCTATTCAGACAAGTGGAGAGTATTCCATCACATTCCTGACTTGTGTCTTGAACATTGTGTCAGGATTTAGAGTGTCAGGAGAGGAATTACTCATTGTAGGGTGTCAAACCTATGACCTGCTCTTGTAGCCAAAGTATGGCTGGTCTGGTTTAGTTTTAGGTCAATGATAACTCCTAGGATGGCAATGGCGGGGCGTCAGTGATGGTAGTGCCACTGAATATCAAGGTACAGTAGTCAGAGATGGCCTATATGTTGCACTTTTGTGGCATTAGCCTTACTTGCCACTTGTTAGTTCAAGTCTGGATACTGTCCAGATCTTGCTACATTTGGATGTGGATAGCTTCAGTATCTAAAGCATCATGAATGGTGAACATGGTGCAATAACCAACAACATCCCCACTTCTAATCTGAAGATGGAGGGAAGGCAATTGATGAAACAGCTGAAGATGGTTGAGCCTAGTACACTACTCTGAGGAACAGCTGCAGAGGTGTCCCAAAAACAGCAGCCGAATATTCAAGAGTTAGAGAATCAGACTGATACACCACAGAAGGGCTTGTCCTGTGTCCCCTCTTTAGTGCAGCAATCTAATTAATCCACTGTAAACACTTTCTATTTAAACACCTATCTAATCCTCTCTTGAATGCACAAATAAACCAGTTTCTAACACATCTACCGACATTCATTACAGCTCACAGCAACTTACTTTGTAATAAATGTATACTCCCATTGTGTCCGTTTCTCCTGCAATTCACTTTTATCGTAATGCCCTTGTATTGGCGTCTGCTACTTACTACCTGTTGGGTCACTTCTCTGTTACGTTACTAAAATTGTTCATGCTTTTGAAAACATCTATCAAACTTCTTCTAAACTGTGTTCCTAGAACAGCAGCTTCTCCAGTCTTTCCACATTACTGAAATCTCTCATCCTAATAATTTTCTACCACACCTTCCTTAATGCCCTGGCAAGTTCCTGAAATGTCATGTCCAGACTGGAATACAATACTCTCAGAGCTAACCAATGTTTCATAAGAATTTTATGTAACCTTTCTTTAGTATTCCATTCCTGGATCAATAAGGCAACCATACCATATTTTTAAAAAGTCACTTCTCAGCTTAGCTCAAGGTCTTCAAACATTTATGTACACTTTGTCATCTCTCTGTTGCTACATCATCTTCAATTAGTATTAGAGACACCTTGTTTGTAAATTAGTTCTAGACTCCTCACAGGAGGAAACATCCTCTCAGCATCCATTCCACCAAGACACGCCTGGATCTTACGTTTCATCCATCTATGTTCTCCTGAAGAGTTTTACTCCACTCCTCATTCCGAACTGTATTTCTAAGATTACATTAGATCACAAGAACAAGGAACAGGAGTAGACAATTCAATTCTTTGAGCCTGCCCAGCCATTCAATATGATCATAGTTGATTTCATCCTAGCCTCAACTGCGTTTTTCTACCCACTCCCCTTTTAACTGTTTGACCCATTACTGTTTAAAATTCTATCTCCTTCTCAAAATCATGAGTTAATAAATTCCACAGACTCATAACCCTTGAGAAGTAAATTCTCCTTATCTCCGTTTTAAAGCTGCTATCCCTTATCCTGCAACTCATGCACGAGGACACCCAGATCCCTGTGCGCCAAAGCACTCTGAAGTTTCTCCCCAATTAGATAATATATTGTATCCTTCTGACCAATAATATCAGCCTTCTTACCCTCAAACTGCACCTGCCAAATTTTGGCCCATTCATCTAAACTATCCATATCCATTTGCAAATTTGTGCCTTCTTTATTGTAACTGTCTTTCCTATTCTTTAATGTCATCTATAGATTGTAAATAGTTGAGGTCTAAGGACTGAATCCTGTGGTACTCCACTAATTATATCTTGCTGGCCACAGAAAGACCCATTTAGCCTGACTCTCTGCTCTCTGTTGGTTAGCTATTCCTCTTTCCAATAAATTACCCCTAACTCCACGTGATCTTATCTGGGGTAGTAACCTTTTATGCGGCTCCTTATCAAATGCTTTCAGGAAGTCCAGATCCGCTATATCTACAGGATTCCTGTTATTCAGTTTGCTGGTTATATCTTTGGAGAACGCTAGTAAATTAGTCAAACAAAACCTACCTCTTCATAAAAACACACCAACTGTGATTCGACTTTCCAAACATCCTGTTATTTCTTTCTTAATTTTTGGATAATTGGATTGGGTAGACTGGGGTTGCTCTCCAAGAAGCAGAGGAGGCTGAAGGCAGACATGATTGAGATACATGAGATTATGAGGAGAACAGACAGGGTAGATGGGAAGAAGTGTTTCCCCTGGACGGAGGAATCGATGGCCAAGGAGCATAGTTTTAAAGTTAGAGGCAGAAGGTTTAGAAGGGTTGAGAGGAAAAAATGTTTTTCACCCAGAGGGTGGTCGGAATCTGGAACTTACTGCTTGTAAGGCTGGTAGATGCAGAGGCCTTCACAACATTTAAGAATAATTTAGACATACACTTGTGATGCCAAGGCATACTTGGCTATGGGCTAAGTGCTGGAAAATGGTATTAAAATAGTCAGGGATAACAAGGCGTAGAGCTGGATGAACAGAGCAGGCCAAGCAGCATCAGAGGAGCAGGAAAGCTGACGTTTTGGGCCTAGATCCTTCTTCAGAAAATTGCATTTGCAGTTCCTACTACTTCTAAAATAGTCAGTTACTTGTTTTTGATTGGTGCAGACTCAACAAGCCAAAGGGCCTTTTTCTGTGCTATAGTCTTCCATGACTATGACTCAATAAAAGACCCTAATGATTTCCCAACAATAGCCATTAAAATAATTGGTCTGTAGTTTTCTACTTTCTGCCTGCCTCCTTTTTGAATAAAGGTATTATATTAGCATTTTTCCAATCCATTGGAACCTTTCTGTATGCAGGAAATTTTGGAATACTGTAACCACTATCTCTGGTGCCACCTCCTTCAAGACCCAGGGATGTAGGCCATCAGGGCCTAGGGGCGTGTTTTCTTTCAATCCCTTTAGTTCTCTCAATACTTTTTCCACAACATAATGATGATTGTTCCAAGTTCGTTCTTTTCTATAATCTCTGCATTACCTATTACCATTGGGATGGTACTTGTATCTTCCACCATGAAAATGAAGGCAAAACACTGATTCAGTGTCTTTGCCATTTCTGTCTTCTGCACTATTAACTCCCCAGTGTCATCCCCTAATGAATCAACATTCACTTTAGCACACGCCTATCATGTGCAAACTTTGAAAAGATGCCCTGAAGATGTACGATATATCAAAAAGAGAAACAGATGTCATAACTAACCCTGGAAACACTGAATGTAACTACCCTTTAGTCAGAATAGCAACTTTAATATTACTCTCCTTTTTTCTGTTTTTTGTATCCATGCTACCATTGTTCTTTATACAGCTACAGGCTTTAATTTTGTTAACCCTTAAGTTTGGGGACTTCAAAAAAATTTAAAACTCTAAAATAAATGAATATGCCTCATAAACTTGGCTAAAATGTTTGTCAGGATAGCGCCATGACGAGTTGCATTACTCTGCTCAGTCCAGTTAGATTATAATTAGACACAGAACATGCTGAAGAAAGCTGCACATTAATTCAGTGTCTGGATGGAGAGGAACAATACCTTAAGTAATAACCTTCATCAGTCTTCAGTCTAAGGTATTAACAACAGGGTTGTGCCTTCAGGTCAGACCAATGTCGGTGTTCTACTCTTTCAGATGTTGACAAAGATCATTGTCTTCCCTTTTCCAGAAGTATACAAGTCTCCAGAAACCAAATTAAACATTTACAGACTGCTCACAGGCACATTTTAAGAACACCTGTACTGTATACCATTCTTGTTACCACATTGAAATAAAAAGGGAAGAGGACAAGAAACTCATTATGTGGAAATTATGAACAGCAACAAATATTTACAATTAAGTGTGAAAAGTGTAGATATTATTGATATTTTTACAAAATGCAGCAGCCATCAAAATTTCCTAGTGTTTGCACTTAACTGTTTGTGACATCCGGAGGTGGTGAAAGACATTATTGAAATGCAAGTTTTCATTTTCATGAGAAATGAGTGTTATAGGGATGAATTTTTGTTCTATCAGGTAGCTTAAATGTACCAGACAATATCTCATTTCAAGTTTGCAGTATTTGTTTTCTTGTAACCCTAATTGGACTGGGTTAACAGACACTGGAATCAAAACCTTACTGTTTGTTTACCTCCAAAGAAAACAGGCAAATTCTTACCTTCCCTCCTCCAGGTTGGTGTTTGATATTATCTGTGGATCCAATTTTTGACTTGACATTTTTTAGGTCGGGTGCTGGAGCACTGGTTGGTCGTAGCTGCTTTGGAGCTGCTGCTACAGTGGGTTTTGAAGGAGCACGAGGAATGGGTGCAACCCTCTTTGCCTCCGAAGCAGCTGTTGTCTTCAATGCCAAAGTTCTGGGTGGCCGAGAGGTGTTAGATGATGGTGTTGCAGGGGTACTACTGCCCATTGGCGTGCTTGGTGTACTTGGGGTAGTGCCAGTGCTCTTAACAGAGGTTGAAGAAGCAGTCTTTGGACGTCCTGTCTCACCTAAGGCAAAATAAAAACAAAAACAAATTTTTGTATTCTCTTCACAAATATCACCAGTTCCTTTGCCAAGCTAATCTAGTACTTTAAACTTCTCTGGCAAAATGAGAAACTACTATAAAAATAAGAAATTATTCCACAAATCGACAGTATGACGACAAGACAGAAAGCTGCTCTCACTGATCGCCAGATTTAAACAAAATATACGTTCTTTCGTATCCCTTCATTAGTTCTGCATAATTCTAAATATAAGATCACCAACTCTCAAATTATGTGAATTGTTATGGGCATACTGTCACTATTTTGTGACATCATTAAACCTATTTGAGGATTTATTGAGAAAACAGGGCTTTGTTCTGGCACAAGAAGACATTTAAATAAGACTGAAAGCATCAAAAAAAACTAAACATTGTTCCAAGGAAAATGTCAAGTCTAAACTCATTCCTCACATCTGCATCCTAACAGGTCAGCTGATTGTCACTGACAAAGATCCATAAGACTAGTTGATCTAGACTATTCCAATGACACATCCGATTTAAAAACCAAAAGGTGCAGATGCTGTAAATCAGGAACAAAAACAAATATTTACAATTAAGTGTAGATATTATTTATATATTTACAACATGCAGCAGCCATCAAATTTTCCCAGTGTTTGCACTAGGGTGAGGCAGGGTCACCAGACCCGAAATGTTAACTGTTTTCTCCTTCACAGATGCTGCCAGACCTGCTGAGCTTTTCCAGCAACTTTGTTTTTGACACATCTGATTTTATGGTTTAGTGACCCACTAGATAAGAATTCAGGTTTGCACAGTCTTTGCTATTAGTTGGTCCTGTGTTGGAGGGAAGTGTAGTCAACAACTGGTCAAAGCACATCTGAGTTAATGAAGCACAGCTCATCCTAGCAATGCTGGGAGAGACAAGACAGGATTGATGTTTGAATCACTGACTAGCAACTGTGGTGGAACAGGTACACATGTAGACATTGGAAGAAGCCATGAGTGGGTTCAGATGTAAGTACCGACTATGATTTGAACAGTCTTCCAAAACATACTGTTCAGGCTCTATGGATAAGATACTGGTGGGCCGTTTGTGCACATGGGCAACATTCAAAGCAAGGATCTCATTGATTCAGTGAAGGATTAAAAGGAGGATATTTAAGAAAAAATGCAAGATGATTGGATTCAGTTGGGTCAAAAAAAAAAAACAATAACTAAAGGAACAGCAGAGAGAATTCACATTACCCAAGGGTGATTTTGCAGACAGAGACTTCTTCATCTCTGCAGATTTGGGTTCAGTCTTGATAGCTGAAAAAAAATTACAGAATTACGATAATTTTAATACTACTGCCTATTCTGCTATCCCATCTCCTTTTAGACATTTAAAGTTTTCTCTCTTGGCCAAGGAAAGTAGTTCTTCCTCTATACTTAGGACTCTTCAGGGTGTAGGCTCTCCAGTGGCTCAAGTCCCACTTACTCCAGATCTATTATGAAACTGCTGAACAGGTTGTTTAAAAATACTTGAGCTACAACCTTCACCTTCATAGTTAATGCATGAAGCTACCTAATACATCATTACATCTGCATTATGACAAAATAGCAGATTAACACAGGTCATTATTCCAATGCTCGATTGGGAGATGGATAATAAAATTTGGATACAGCATATCAGACTAATACAACTGATCATATATTTATGAAGGATAGCTCCCTTTTGCACTTAAGATAGAGGATATTAGAGCTGGGAAATTGAATTTTTTCCCCCATTCAGGCACACATTACACCTAAGGCAGTGTAGCATAAACAAAGGCAGCAATAAGCTCCCTCATCTCAGCCCCTCAAAAGGTTATCTCTACTATATGAACTCTTTTGAATTTCCCATGCTAGTGATGTTAACACCTTTCTGCATGCAATTACCAATTAGTATAAAATTAGAGACATAGGCCCACCAAAAAGTTGATACAGAAAATTAAAAATTAAAAAAAAAAAATGCAAGGAACACTTATCTGGTCAGGCAGAGTAAGAAACAAACAGTGTTAATGCTTCAGGCTGATAGCCTGAAATCAGAGTCATTGCCTGGAATATTAACTCGGAGTTTCTCTCCGGAGTTACTGCCAGACTGGCTGAGTATTTCTTGCACTTTTTGTTATTATTCCCAAAACTTACTTCACGTGGAATCTTTATGAACAAAAACAGTTTCACGCAGGACATATTGGAACTCATCACAAAAGTTTGTAGGGTGCCAGCTAACCCACTATACTGTCCTTTCACATTGCACTGACTTCAAGTCTTCAATACATACATGTTGGCCTTTTAGGGTTGGACAGCATGTTGTTTCTCTGAGTGGACCCTGGAGCAGTTGACATTTTTTGCAATGACGTTGTACTGCTCTTAACAGTAGTGTTGCTAGTTGTTTTTGTCACACCTGCAGATGATGGTCTAGTTGAGGGGAGCTTCACTGGGCTCTTAGCCTCAGTTGCCTGCAACAGAAGAAGCTTTCCGCATCAATGCTTGTTTTGTGGTATTAATTTACAGGAAAACTAGGGCTCTCTCTGATACCCCGTGGGTAAAACGGCACATTTGGATGTACAGAGCATCTCAATGGACCTCCCAACCATTTAAAAATCATCTGTATGCAATTAAAGTACAAAGCAGTGATAAAATGGTATCTTTAGTCAAAGTCCACAAACACCAATGAGATGATTAACAAGTTAAAGATTTTTGTGCACGCCTCAATGGGAAACTCACTGATATCTACAAATAATGCAATTGGGTCATCAATACGTATACGAAACATGGGAACATACAGGCTAAACCTTGGCTGAGCACTGCATTGAAGGATATCTGTGGGAATATTGATATGCTTTTACATTGCTTTCATATTTAACAAGCAACATGGGAAGGACAGATTAAACTGTGCCCTTTAAAAACATCCTGCCTTCTCTTGTCATGTTCTCCAAAACCTTTCTCCAGACTGATGATAAAAGGTTCTGAAACACATACTTTTATCACAACAGGAGTTGTCTGAATGCATGCATCACAGGATTGTTTCCAACAGAGCCACGATTTAAAAAGCACAAATAGGAAGTAGCTGTCGTGTGAAAATGTACAAAGTCGATCATCTCTGGCAAACTATTTGAAATAAATAGGCGACTGTAAACCAAGAGATAGGACTGTAGTTGGCAAGAGAACAAACAGAAATGACAAAGACAAATGCCATTGTTTTACTGAAGAGAGAAAAGAAAGAAACCTCTAATTACTTGTGAAACTTGGGTTACAAACAGGCTTACAGATGTCATCTTCACAATTTCTCATCAATATTTTCCTCCGGGTACTCCAGTTTCCTCCCACAGTCCAAAGATGTGCAGGTTAGGTGGATTGGCGATGCTAAATTGCCCATAGTGTTCAGGGGTCTGTAGATTAGATGGGTTATAGGGGGATGGGTCTGGGTGGGATGCTCCAAGGGTCGGCTTGTTGGGCCGAAGGGCCTGTTTCCACACTGTAGGGATTCTATGATTCACAAGTCTCAGAAATGGGGCTAACGTGCACTACACTGTGTGGTTGGAAAGGATATTTACCGTTATTGTTTAGATGAGAGTAAATTAACTAGATTAAAGACATTATTGTCTCTAGGTACTGAAATCTACGTAAAAGGATAAGGAGGGAATTATCCAACAGCAGGAACTTTGATAACGAAGCATATCCCTCAGCCCTGGTTATGATCACAGAATATATTAGAACCTAGAGCCTTCAGATTTCACGATGAATGTGCTACCAATTAAATCAATTCATGCTACTAACCCGCAATTTTCAGTTACAGATTTCATTCTCATTTCAAAGTGTGTTAATCATAGCCTCTGCATCATTATTACTGGTTTTAGTGTCACAGACAGAAAAGACCAGAATGGTTCTTATTTCTGATCATAATACAATAAAAAACATTTCAGGCTTTTGCTGTGAGACTTGCATGGTTGAACGTCATGCCAACATGTGGTGCCTAGATTCACAGGATGAAGAATGGCTATATGGCTAAAGCTAATGAAGGAGCAGCACTCCAAAAGATTATGATTTTAAATAAACCTATTGGATTATAACCTGGTGTTGTGCGACTTCTGAATTTGGCTCAATATATGTGTATAGAGCCTGTGGAATTAAAACATAAGTTGGTATCCTCAGACACAGCAGGGGATGGACACTGGAGAAAGAATACTGCACCTTGACAAATTGCAATAGACCCTACAAAATCCAACAAATAATTTGTTAACATGGGAACTTCTATAGAATGAAGAATGTGGAGGTGGTTCAACTTCAAATTCAAATCTAAAGAAAAAGATAAACTTTAATATTATGAAATTGCTTGTCTGAATACAGACAACAGGGTAATGTGCCAAATTTTTGCTCCCAACTTTGCCTGGGAGGAAATATATTATAAGATATCACATACTATGCTATGCACTTTTTCCACTGTGCTCCTTTTGAGTTTGGACCCCATGGGAATACAGTTGTGTAGAAATGTACCCTTAGTTTTTGTGCCTCCAATGGACTGTGATAGCACTCCTCAAATACTGCCAACTCAGGCCTGCTGAACTCTTCTGCTCCCTCAAATCAATAACCATCTCTAACTCCACCACTTCTCAACCTAGAACCTATAGATTATTGGGTCCATCAGATCCACTTCCGTTAAAAGGTGACATACAATTCTGAACTTTATTTTCAAATGGAGTGAACAACAAAAATGTTAGGAGATGCTAGGAAATAACAGCTGCCATTTCATAGTGAAGATCGCTAGTTGTATTTGAAAGTAAATTCAAGTTAAGCAGATGACAGTGCAGAGGCTCGAATTCGCCACAAACTAATGGCTTTCTATTCTTATCTGTCTGATCCACACTTTTGCAGACTTCAGGTTTAATACTGCTCCCGTCAACATCAAGCTCTACATTCTAAAGTTATCTATAACTACTGCACCATTTCTATCAAGTCTAACATGCACCACGATACGAAGTAATCTCAACAGGATATAGATAAGGCTAGTAGAATGGTCTGATAGAATTTAATAAAGAGAATTGGGAGGTGATGTATTTTGCCAGAAGTATAGGCAGAGACAATATGGATGCAATAACATCGCTGTAAGTAACAGAATTCAGAGGGTTCTGGGGCTCATGTGCAGCACTTTATGAACAGCCGGACATTTTGAAAACACATTTAGAAAAGTATGTGGGATCATAAGGGTCTTAAATACAGGCCATGAGAACAAAAGCAGGTAATTTAAGCTGAATATTCGTACAGTTCTGGTTAGTCCCCTAGTGTCGTCTGATCACCTCAGGAAAGATACATGGCTCTTTGGGAAGATGCTGAGGAAATTTACCAGAATGCTTATAGGGATGGGGATTTTACCTACAAAAGGTTAAAGAAATGGGGTTTCTCTTCTTGGACCGAAAGAGATTGAGGGGCGGTGTATGAAATTTAAATAAGGTAGGCAAGAAAAATTGTATCAGAGATAAAAGGTACTGCAGATGCTGGAGAATCCGAGATAACAAGCATGGGGCTGGATGAACACAGCAGGTCAAGCAGCATCATAGGAGCAGGAAAACTTGACGTTTCGGGCCTAAACCCTTCATCAGAAATGGGGGGTAGGGAGGAGATAGGTCAGTCCAGGGAGGACGGACAGGTCAAGGGGGCAGGATGATGTTAGTAGATAGGAGATGGGGGTGTGGCTTGAGGTGGGAGGAAAAACAGGTTAGGGAGGTGGAGATGAGCTGGGCTGGGCTAACTGTTTCTATTAGTTGCTGGAACAATGACAAGGGGAAACACATATGGCTTTGGGCAACAGTCACAAAGAGAATAAGAGTTTAAAATTTTTTGGGGCACTTCTTCCATAGTCAGAACATCTTTCCTCAGATATGAAGACAAAAACTGCACACAATATTCCAGGCGCGCTCTCATCAAGGCCCTATATAATTGGAGCAAGATATGTCTGCTCATCTACTCAAAATTCTCTCGCTATGAAGCCCAACATACCATTTGCCTTCTTCATCACCTGCTACACCTACATGCATACTTTCAGCAACTGGGGCGAATGGACACCCAGGTTTCTTTGTACCTTTCCTTTCCCAAACTATAACCATAATAATCTGCCTTCCTGTTTTTGCTACCAAACAGCCTCACATTAACCCATATTATACTTAATCTGCTATGCATTTGCATATACACTCATTTTGTCTCTGCATCCTCCTCACTTGGTCACCCTTCCATCCAGCTTTGTTATTTGCAAACTCGTAGATTTTAGACTTTCTTCTCTCATCGAAATCATTAGCATATTGTGAACAGCTGAGACCCAAGCATTGATGTTTTGCCCGTTACTTGGAAAATAATCCATGTATTTCTACCATTTCCTGACTGCCAACCATTTCTCTATCCACATCAGTACACTACACCCAATCCCACGTGCTTTAATTTTATATGCTTATCCCTTACGTGCTCCTTATCAAAAGCCTTCTGAAAATCCAAGTAAACCACGTCCACTCATTCCCTCTCATCAAATTTATTAGTTACAACCTCAAAAAATTCCTCTAGATTTGTCAAGCATGATTTGCCTTTCATAAATCCATGCTGACTCTATTTAAGCCTGTCACTATTTTCCAAGTGATCGGCTATCAAATCTCCTATAATGTCTTGCATTTCCTGCTGATGTCAGGTGGACTGGTCTACAACTCAGTTTTCTCTCCTTTTTAAATAGAGGGGTTACAATAGGCATCCCCGCAGCCATAGAAATGGTTCCAGAATCTACAGAATTGTGAAAGATGGCCACCAACGTATCTACTATTTATGGGGCCATTTGCTTGGAGATTAAGAATGGATAGAGGAGGATGGTGATGTGTCAGGCTGGATGTATCTTGCTTTTTGTGTACTTTACACATTGCCAGATAGATGACAGTGTTGTAGGTTACAGCTTAAATGGAGATGTGATAAGTTTTGGAACACAAGTCTTCACTGCTATTGCCAGAATATTGTCAGGACCCATTACCTTGGCAGTATCCAGTGCCTCCAACTGTTTGATATCACGTGCGGTGAATTAAATTGCTGAAGACTGGTATCTATAATTCCTGGGACCGCTGAAGAGACCAAGATGGATCAGATTGAGGAGGAGGAGGTCAAGTATGCTTTTCCCTCTTGTTGGTTCCTTCACCTGCAGCACAACGAATCCAGCAGCTATGTCCTTCAGGACATGAACTGTTCACTCAGTAGTGGTGCTGCTGACACATCGTTGGTACTGGGTATTAAAGCCCACACCCAGTGTACACCTTTGCCACCCTTAACACTTCCTCCCACATGCTGTTCAACTTGGAGGAATACTGGTTCATCAGTTAAGGGTATGGCATGTGCTAAGCAGCAGACAGCTTCCTTGTCCACGTGTGGCCTGATACCATGAGACTTCATGCAGTCCAGAATCAATGTAATAGACTTCCAGGGAAAATCCCTCCTGACGTCATACCACTGTGCCATGGTGATTTTTGGGACATTGTCTATAAGATATGACTCTGTAGGTATGACTATGCTGCAGGTCTAAAGTCATAAGCAGGCCAGACCAGGTAAGGATGGCAATTTTCCTTCCCTAAAACACAGAATCAGATAGATTTATACAATATTGGCAATAGTTATCATTAGACTTTTAATTCCAGATTTTTTGAAATTCTAATTCCACCATTTGCCATGATGTGTTTCAAACTCAGTTCCCACTGTATCACACAATTCTCTAGATTAATATTCCAGAAAATTGTGCCTCAATAGAGGATACAGAAGCAAAGTATTTATTCATTTCATCTACCATTTTCTCTGTTTACTACTAACTCCCCATTCACTCTCCTAGAGGACCAGCTCTCACTTTACCTGTTCTTTTCCTTTCAAAGGATCTGCAGAAAATCTTGCCATTCATTTTTACATTCCTAGCTAGCTTTTTCCATACCCTAGTTTCTTCCTCCTGATGAAGCTTTTTGTCATTCTCTGCCATTCTTTATATTCTGACCAATCACATAACTTGCAACTCAGCTGTGTGCAATTAGGTTTTTTTCTTAAGTTTGTTGCTTTCATCAACTGTAGCTATCCATGGATAGCAGATCCTCCCTTTAAAATTTCTTTGTTGAAATTTCAAGACTTTCAAAATATTCCTTTGAATGTAGTCCTTAGGTCTAAAAGGAATCAAATGGTATAGGGAGAAAATGAGAAAAGCGTGCAGAGTTAGATGATCAGCCATTATCATATTGAATGGCAAAGCAACATCAAATGGATCAAATGGCCTACTCCCACTCAATTTCTATGTTTCTATGCCTGTCACTGCCTCTCTACCGATTTATTTTTTTCTATCCATTTGTGGAATGTGGGAATCGCTGGCTGGCTAGTATTTCTTGTCCATCCCTAGTTACCCTTGAGAAGGTGGTGGTGAGCTGCCTTCTTGAACCGCTGCAGTCCTCCTGCTGTGGGTTGGCCTACAATGCTATTAGGGACGAAATTCCAGGTTTTTGACCAGCGACAGTGAAGGAACGGTGATATATTTCCAAGTCAGAATGGTGAGTGACTTGGAGGTGGTGGTGTTTCCATATGTCTGATGTCCTTGTCCTTCTGGATGGAAATGGTCATGGGTTTGGAAGGTGCTGTCTGAAGATCTTTGGTGAATTTCTGCAGTGCACTTTGTAGTTGGTACACACTGCTGCTACTGAGCATCGGTAGTGGAGGGACTAGATGCTTGTAGATGTAGTGCCAATCAAGCTGGCTGCTTTGTCCTGAATAGTGTCAAGCTTCACGAGTGTTGTTGGGGCTGCACTCATCCAGGCAAGTGGGGAGTATTCCATCACATTCCAAATAGATAGTGGACAGGCTTTGGGGAATCAGGTGGTGAATTATTCGCCGCAGTATTCCTCACTTCTGGCCTGCTCTTGTAGCCACTCTATTAATGTGGTGAGTTCAGTTGAGTTTCCGGTCAATGGTGACCCCCAGGATGTTGACAGTGGGGGATTCAGTGATGGTAACACCATTGAATACCAAAGGGCGATGGTTAGATTGTATCTTATTGGTGATGGTCATAGCCTGGCATTTGTGTGGTGCAAAGGTTACTTGCAACTTGGCAGCCCAAGCCTGGATATTGTCCAGATCTTGTTCCATGTGAGCATGGACCGCTTCAGTATCTGAGGAATCACGAATGGCGCTAAACATTGCACAATCAGCAAACATAGATAACAAGCATGGGGCTGGATGAACACAGCAGGTCAAGCAGCATCATAGGAGCAGGAAAACTTGACGTTTCGGGCCGAAACCCTTCATCAGAAATGGGGGAGGGGAAGAGGGTTCTGAAATAAATAGGGAGAGAGGGGGAGGCGGATAGAGGATGGATAGAGGAGAGGATGGATAGAGGAGAGGATAGGTGGAGAGGAGGCAGACAAGTCGAAGAGGTGGGGATGGAGCCAGTAAAGGTGAGTGTAGGTAGGGGGGTAGGGAGGAGATAGGTCAGTCCAGGGAGGACGGACAGGTCAAGGGGGCGGGATGATGTTAGTAGATAGGAGATGGGGGTGTGGCTTGGGGTGAGAGGAAAAACCGGTTAAGGAGGTGGAGATGAGCTGGGCTGGTTTTGGGATGCGGTTGGGGGAGGGGAGATTTTGAAGCTTGTGAAATCCACATTGATGCCATTGGGCTGCAGGGTTCCCAGGCTGAATATGATTTGCTGTTCCTGCAGCCTTCGGGTGGCATTACTTGTTACAGGATTTTACATTTTCATTTAGAAGTAAATTGGAAATAAATTCAAAACATCATCAAAAACACAGAAACATGGAACCATGTAAATGCAGAGATAGTAGGTACTGCAGATGCTGGAGAATCCGAGATAACAAGGTGTGGAGCTGGATGAACATAGCAGGCAAAGCAGCATCATAGGAGCAGGAAAGCTTGACGTTTCAGGCCGAGACCCTTCATCAGAAA
>JAHRHZ010000054.1:317814-359220 GCA_024137785.1 Ginglymostoma cirratum
TAGGCCCGAAACGTCAAGTTTTCCTGCTCCTATGATGCTGCTTGACCTGCTGTGTTCATCCAGCCCCATGCTTGTTATATCAGAGCTTGGATGTTACCTATTTACAAGAAATTTTGATGATTTAGATGAGGGAACTGAATATAATATCTCCAAATTTGCAGATGGCACAAAGCTGGGTGGGAAGGTGAACTGAGGAGGATGCAGAGATGCTTCACTATGATTTGGACAAGTTGAATCCAACTGGTAAATGAATGGCAGATGAAAGTACAATAAGGATAAGTGTGAAGTTATCCACTTTGGTAACAAAACAGAAAGGTAGATTATCTGAATGACAATAGATTGAGGAAGGGGATGGTATGAAACCTAGGTGTCCTTACTGGAAGTAAGCATGCATATGCAGCAAGGGTGAAGGCAAATGGTATGTTGGGCTTCATAGCAAGAAGATTTGAGTGGAGCAGCAGGGGTCTTGCTGCAATTGTACAGGGCCTCAGTGAGATTGCATGCACGATGTATTGCAGGCACATTGAGAAACAACGCCCCTGGCTATGGATGGAGTGCAACAAAGGTTTACTAGACAGATTTCTGGAATAGCAGGACAATATACAAAGACAGAATTAATCAGTTAGGGCTATATTCACTGGAGTTTAGAAAAACGAAGAAATCTCAAAAATCTATAAGATTCAAACAGGACTATTCCAGAATTAGGGGTCACAGCCTAAGTATACAAGTAGACCATTGAGGACTGAGATGAAGTGAAACTTTTTTTTAAACCCAGACAGTGGTGAAACTATGGAGTTCTTTTCGAAAGAAAGCAGTTGAGGCCAAACATTGAATGTTTTCAGATATAGATCTTAGGGGTCAAGGGATCAAGAGGTATGAGGAGAAACTGAGACCAGAACACTGATTTGGATGATCAGCCATAACCATATTGAATGGTAAAGCATACTTGAAGGGCTGAACGGCCTACTCCTGCTCCTGTTTTCTATGTTTCTATGACAATGATAGCTCAAAGCCCAGCAACATTCTTGTGCCAGAGCAAACAACCCTACAGCCATAAAATTAAACATGCTGAGCTGCATTAAGCTCCATAAGCTTTCAACTAGTCTGGTGTACCGCATTCATTACCAAACTGGTCAGATGCTGGAACCAGAACTAACTGCAGTTGCTACATGAGATGGGTTGAAGGGCTATGATGAATCTAAACTCTGATTATCCAACAATAAGTCCAATCTAACGTTCATTTATACATCAGAATATGCAATCCTACGTTGTATGAGCCAGATTCTAATGGAGAAAGCTAGTAAAGAGGAGGCCTCTTCCATCATATGCTGTGGCTTGTTTAAGCCAAAAGATTATCTATGCCACTTATATACAGGCCACTGCTCTCTAGAGTTCTGGAGAGTTAGATGTTGCAAATGTCAATCAGCTTGTTTAAAGCATTTGCAGTAGACAAATAAAAACTCAACAAAACGAAGTGAAGAAAGGGGACTGAAAAGCAAGAGATTTCAACGATATCAGAAGAACTGCCAGATTGTAGAGTCTTTATACTCAAAGCAAAGATAAAACAAACACTTCTTCCTCAATTCTTGCCAGTATCATCACAAAAAAAATAGAACAGAAGAATTAAAGATGCCTACAGATTTTACATATTCAGGGTGTTGACATCAAATTACCATCTATGCACTTCCTTCCTTTTCTTTATATTTACAGCGTGACTTTAACTCCATTGGAAGCATGGTTGTCTTTGCAGCGAGAACATCGGGGTTCAAATTCCCACTCCACAATCCACCCAAGAATACATTAGGCTGTCATGCCAGTGCAATGCTCAACATTTGGAGCTGTTGGTATTTGAATGTAATATTAGTCTGATACCAACCAGCCTCTAGTTCCTGCATGGTTATTAAAATTGTATAATTTAATTGATATTGCTCTCTTCCTTCTTTCAATCAAATGTATCACTTCATACCACTACAGCCGTGTTAAATTTCATCTGCCCTTTTTACCTGTCTGTGTCCTTCGGAAATCCATTTCTGTCCTCAGATTTCTTATTCCCCCTACAGCCAGTCCAGGGCAGCAGCCCTAATATGAACCCACATATCAAAGGAGGATTGGAAGGTACGGGCATAATCTCTTCAATTTCCACACTTACTTCCCTCTCTAAACTTCAGATGCCTCCTTTCTGGAAAGGAATCTTTAGTAGTTTGAAAGCTACTAACTAATTAAACTACACCCTCTTCTTCAAACTTAATCCAATTTAATTATGCTACTAGCACCTCCTTTATTGCTAGGGAAAAAGATGCTAAGTACATAAGACCTAAGAAAGACATACAGGGTCAGGGTATACAATGTTTCAAAAAGACAATGACTGAACAGTCCATCATTTCTGCTTTCCCACCTGTCGTTCTATCCTTTCATTCTCATTTTTAAAGAGCTGGCCTAAGACAGCCATCTCAGAATTCTTGGATTTGGTTTACTCACTGATATTTAAATGACTCGAGGAGCTAGCCAGTTGCTCTAGTTTGTTGTTATGAGCATGAGACAGAGCGTGGGACAGACACACACAGACCTGCCCCGCAATCCCCCACCTACCCCAGTGGCTCAGTGTTTAGCGCATTGCCTCACAGCACCAGGGACCCAGTTTCCCACAGTCATAAAGATGTGCAGGTTAGGTGGATTGGCCACGCTAAATTGCCTATACTGTCCAGGGATGTTTAGGTTAGGTGGATTTATAGGGGTACGCTCTTCAGTGGGCAGTGTGAACCTGTTGGGCCAAATTGGCCTCTTTCCACACTGTAGGGAGAGTATGTAATTACAGATATATTCGATTTTGTTCAAAACGCACAATTTACGGTCAGTCGGTCAATGTGGTGTTTTATAAATTCCTACTTTAGAAATAAAACCAGTCTAACTCCAGTAAAAGACAGATTCACAGATTCTAAACAAAGCCTCACACCTAACATGCATTGTCTGACCTAAAATGGCATCTCTTTTTTTGTACTGATATAACCCTTAGTTCTTTCAGGGCAGTAACTTGAAAGAAATTCAGGATTTAAATATGCATATTAATAAATTAAAACCTAACTGGTTAAAGATTTAACAGCATATTAGATTTGTTTAATACATCCTCATCAGTTGTGTGAATCTTTCATCTTTTACTTATAAATTTTATGCTCTGTGTGCTTCTTTCTCATTTCACCTGTCGAAGGGGCTACGTTTCGAAAGCTTGTGTTTTCAAATAAACATGTTGGACTATAACCTGGTGTCATGTGATTTCTGACCTAGTCCACCCCAGTCCAATACCTGCACCTCCACATCAGATATATTGTTGATAAAAACCCTTTTGGATTCCCTTTTATGTTAGCACTGATCTAGTCTCATGTTCCATTTTTATTCACTAAATCTATCTTTTCTGGATCTTTGATGTTGTTACTACATTTAGCTTGTTTCTGTACTGTATTATGAAATCTTACAATTATCATAAATCTTCCTGTTGTTTTTATTTCAAATTCCATACCTTTAATCACCCAGAAATCACTAGCTTTGGGTGCTTTTCACATTTCTCCTCAAAGGATTAAATATACTTTCACAAAAAGTTGCCAAACATTCAATTAGTACTTTGCGTAACAAATATTGCTCTAAATTCATCACAGGCTCCTTTTAAATTAATTGAAATTAGCCCTCTTTCAGTTAGTATTTTATTTTTGATTTTTTAAAATCTTTTCTCATTGTTACTTTAAATTAAATATTACAATCACTCATCCCCAAATCTCACCCACTTAGAGAGGATCCACTTTGCCACTTTATTCCCCAGAATTAGATCCAAGACTGTTTTCTTTCTTAAAGAAAAGTACTTTGGATGCAGAAGATCTGAGATTTTAAAATAAACATGTCTCTGAGAAACATAGCAAATCTGACAACATCTCTGGACAGGGAAATGAAGCTGATGTTTTGAGTCCAATACAACTTTAGAGCTGAAGGGAGCTGGAAAAATGATGATTTTTATGTTGCTGACAAAGGGCAAGGACGACAACTGGAACAATCTCTATGACACTATGACAAAGACGGTGAGGGTACCCACAGCAAACAGTAGATGAGGTGTTAATGGTAGCTGAGGAGGGATATAAATGTTGATGGTATTAATGAGATGCTGTTGCTCCAGCTTGCATTGGGCTTCACTGTTTACATTAGCTTTCTCTCATGCTAACATTTCATGCTAGGTCTGTGGTAGTGTATTGAAATGGTAAGGGACTGACTGGAAGGTCCACAAAGGTATTATCCAATTTGTGTTTAGTATCGCCAACATAGATGGGATCAGACTGTGAGTAACGAATACAATCAAGTGGATTGGAAGAAGGATAAGTAAATTACTATTTGATCTAGAAGGTGTGGTTGGGGCTTGGGCAGTGAGAAGGGAAGATGTAAAAGGGCAAGTGTTACACCTTCTGCAAATGCCTCAAAGTTACTAAGGGATGAGTAAAGAGCTGTTAGAAGTGACAGACGAACAGTCCAATGTCTTATGGAGGGGAAGAAGAAAGATATGTTTGGTTGTGTCATCCTGCTGGAGGTGGTGGAAATGATGGAAGGTTATCCTCTGAAAGCAGTAGCTGATGGGATTGAAAACAAGGACAAGGGGTGCCATATAAGTTTTCAGGCAGGGGTGGAGAAAGAGTGAATGTAGTAAAACATGGCTGAGACCAACCATAATGGTGGCAAATCCTCAGTTAAGAAAAAAGCAAGGTGTGTCAGAAGCAGTCCATGGAAGATGGCGTCATTAAAACAGATGTGCCAGAGAGAGAAACAGAATGGAATCTAATCGCTAAAGGAAGCGGGTGAGGAAGTGTAGATTAAAGATAACTGCAGGAATTAGTGGGTTTATAATAGATACTGGTGGATGGCTTATCCACAGAAACAGAAACAGTGAAGTCAAGGGAGGGAAGGAAAGAGTTGGAGATGAAGAATGTGAAAGAGACAGAAAAGTAAAATTGATTAAATTTTCCAATTCTGAACAAGAGCAGAAAGTAGTATTGAGGTTGTCATCGATATACCAGAGAAACAGTTGTGGGAAGGGACCTCAGTAGGACAGGAAGAAATGTTGCACATATTCCACAAAGAGATAGGCCTTGCCCTTTGCTTACAGAAAATGAGATGACTTAAAAGAGAAATTATTCAAAGTGAAAACAACCATAGCTGGTCAAAGGAGAGTGGAGGTAGATGGAGACTAATCAGGCCTCCTTTCAAGGGACGAACAGAGAACCTTCAGGCCATCCTGAAGTGGTATTCACATGTAGAAGGCTGGCACTAGAAACTGGAAATTTATGTAAAGTTTCAAAAGAATCACAACTGTAATGGGAAGAGATTGGATGAGGGAAAAAGAGAAAGAGTCAAGATAGGTATAAGTAAATTCAGTGAGGCAGGAAAGCTGAAACCACAATTTTGTCAGGGCAGTCCTGTTTGTGGATTTTGGGAAGAGGTACAAGTAGGCCTTGTGGGACTGGGAGATGTAAGGTGGGACTGGGAGATGTAAGGTGAGAAGCAGTGGCAGTGTTTTCGTTCCCCTAGAAGCAATGGCCAAGAAAATAGTCTTGTACACCTTAAAAATTTCTCTGCCTCTTTAATGCTATCAGCTCAGTCCATGATTATTATTATTCTGTATTCTTGTCTCTTTTTGTAATTTGACAGCAAATTTCTTTTGAATGTCTTTCTCACTATTTGATGGCCTAAAGTATATACACAGAAACAGAACAGCTTCATTAATGTTTCTTAATTTTAATCAAATCGACTCCACCTTTGGCCCCTCAACAAGGACAGAATAGTTTATTTGATCTACCACCATAAAACCCACCCACCAAACACCACTTTTTTTAAATTGACTCTTGGGATGTGCATGTTGCTAATTATGCCAGCATTTATTGTGCACCCCACTAACTGTCCAGGGCAAGGTGATCAGCTGTCTTCTTGAATCACTCCAGTCCATGTGATGTAGTACATAGGCAGTGCTGTTAGGAAGGCACCTCCAAGATTTTGACCCAGTGACAGTGATATGGTTCCAAGTCAGGATAGTGCGAGGCTTAGAATTGAACTCGGTGGTAGCATTCACATGTATCTCGTGCTCTTGTCCTTCTAGGTGGTACAGATTACAAGTTTGGAAGGCACTGTACAAGAAATCTGGCGAGTTTTGTGGTGACTTTTGTGAACGGTCCACACTGCTGCCACTGTACATCAGTGATGGAGAGAGTCAAGGTTTAAAATGTTTGATGGTGTTCAATCAAGCGGACTCTTGTGTCAAGCTGCATGCATCCAGGCAAGCACAGAATACTCCACCAAACGCTTGACTTATCCCTTTGTAGATGACAAGCAGGTTGTAAGGAGTTAGGGAGTGAGTTACATGCTGCAGAATTCCCACTCTATAACTTATGTTTGTAGCCACAGTATTTATTTGGGTATTCAAATTCAGTTTCTGATCAATGGTAACCCCCCAGGATGTTGATAGTGGGGCATTTAGCTATGGCAATGACAAGGAGTGAAGTTTGAATTGTGTTTTGATGAAGATAGACACTGCTTGGCATCTGTGTGTTACAAATCTTTCTTGCTACTTATCAATCTATGGCCAAGTACTGTTGTTGGAGCATTTAGAGCATTACCCTGTGAAACTGCTGTAGTGGTGTTCTGGGATTGAATGACTGGCCTCCCACAACCACAATCACGTTCCTTTCTGCTAGGTATTGCTCTAACCAGTGGCAAGTCTTCCCGATTCCCAGCGGCTCTAGTTTTGTTAGAGGTCCTTAATGTCCCAGTCAGTAAAATGCTGACTTAGTATCAAGGGAGCTATCCTCAAATCCCCGTGAGTTCAGCTCTTTTTTCCATTTCTAGGACTGTAATAAAGCGAGTAAACCAAATGGCTGGGTAGAAGCAAAACTAAAACATCTCAGCAGTTTGTTCGTTTGCAGTTGCCAGTTGTTAACACTGCCAACAACCCCCTCCATTGAACAAAAGGAAAGTATTGCAAATGCTGGAGATTTTAAATAAAAATAAACTTCTGGAAAAACTCAGGTCTGGCAGCATCTGTACAGAGCTGAAACAGACTTCGATTTCAAATCCAATAGGACTCTTCTTCGAAGAAGACAACTCGTATTGGACTTGAAACACTAACTACTTCAAATCATTTTGTTGATAATTGAGAGTAGACTGAAGGGGCAGTCCTTGACCAAGTTTGACGTGTCCTGGTTTTTGTGGATATGACGTATCTGGGTAATTTTCCACATTGGCAGGTGGATGCCAATGTTAGAACTGCAATGGGACACCTTGGCCAGGGGCGTGGCTAATTCTGGAGCACAAACCTTCAGTACTACTGCCAGAATGCATAGCTTTTACAGTATCCATTGACTTCAGTCATTTCTTGATATCAAGTGGAGATGGATCATTCACTTGGCACTCAGCCTTTTATTTCATTATCTTTTCTCTAAGTATTCCACGATGGTATATAGTTTCACAGGTAACATTGTTTCAATAATATTCTAAATATCTACTGTGAGTTTCATACCTCTAGTAACCGATGGCAAGTTATTCAATTGCTGAGAATGTCACCATCAAGGCTGACTCTGCCTTTTATTGATGCCATACAAGGCGTCAGAACCAACAGAAAGCAAAAGGAGAATGGCACGCTTAGATGATATCCCCAACTTCCATTTAAGAAGCATAAAGGAGATGCATTGCATTCCTATTGCTGTGCGAACAGACATCAGTTCACTCAGCATAACGCAGCAACTGAACAAGTCAAATTGACCAAAAAAGAACCCTAAGGGAGGGGGCTAATTATATTAAAACCAAAGAGGAAAAGCAAAGTAAAATTAACACTCAACACATCTTCCTCCCCACCTCCCACCAACCCTTACCTTTGGTTTCACATCTTTGGCGGTCGCAGAGGAAGGCCGCACCAGGCTAGAAGAAGCTCGCTTAGAAGTAGAAGCTGCTGTTGTAGCTGAAGTGGATGTAACAAGTTTTTTATTGGGGCTTGTAGCAGCTGCTGCAGGTCGCTTAAGGGAGGCTGGTGGCTGTGGCTTACTTTTGGTTGGTGAGATCTTTGCAGCCGGTGTGCCCGTCTTTTACATATTAGCAAAAGAAAATAAAACAAAGAAAAAAACGACAATGCCAAAGAAGCATAGAATTAAAAAGCCAAATAAATAAAGACACAAAGTAAATGCCAAAGATAATTTTATGATCAATAAATTGTGTTTTTGAGCGGTTTAGCTATATGTAGGCCAAGGATTGGTTTAAATATCAAAAAATGGCATTTGTTTCCTTTCATGTGATAAGTAGGAGCCAGTCAAGTAAAGGGGCAAGAAGGGGATGACAAACTGGGTGAGGAAGTAGCAAAGGGGTATGAGGGAAGCAGGGAAGATGCTTTACCTAGCATCTAAATCCTTTTACACGTACGCCCTGGAGACTTGGACAAGTACTACCTAACTCACACCGGTTTAATCTCATTGCATTGTTTCAGAAGCAAATGTGACAATATCCAGGCACGTGAACACATGGGTCAGGGCTCTGGCACATTCCGACAGGTACTGCAGATTAATCATAGCGTATGGAAACAAGTTAGTTGCAACATACTCAGCATAGAGTGGGTCTACCACTTGGAAACAGAAGGAAGGTAGTGACAAACAATGGTGGACACCAGTTTAAAAAAAATTACGAAGGCGTATTTTGTCATTTTAAAGACAAAAAAAAAAAGCCAAAACAAATTTTCTGTCTCAAAAACACAGACTTTAACTACAATACAACTAAACAAATTTAAAATGACATACAGGTGCAAATCAAATACACAAAGCTTAAATAAAGAATTTTGTGATTTGAATGTATCTCTACCTTCCCCTTTGTATCTGTGCTCAATGGACGCTCTTTGGAAGTTACGGCACTTTCTGTTCCAACAATGCCTTCTGCTGATGGTTCTTCAGGTTTGGCTGTAAATATTTAAAAAGGAAAAAACACAATACAATTAGTGAAAGTAAAAAGCCAAATACTTTAGTTCTTGCTATGAATCTTTACTGCTGTATTTGGGAACATATATGAGAGACAATTTTAAATATCAGTCTAAGCGTACAGCGGTTGCAATGTGTCCTTTCAACAGGATGAACTGCATTTTCATTTTACATGAGGTCATGCCAAGTAGCAGCAGACAGAAGAATAAGCGCAGCATATAGGTGGAAACACAAAAACTTTCAAGAGAGTGTATCCAAGCTGCACACAGCTGTAACCTGAAAATATTCCCATTTCTTCAGTCATTAAAATCCCCATCACTGCCTCCCTACCCTACACCACAATCCCCTTTCTGCCCTCTCTCCTCTGTGAAAGAAGACAGAATGCTCCTTTAAGACATTCAGGCCAATCCATTGACTGCACAATTAAAACTCTCAAAATCCCACTACTCACTAACTAATAAGATTAAAAATGCTTTCATCAAATGGTCTGCAGTGGTTCATATTGACAGCTCACTAACTCCTCGAGTGTATTTAGGGCTGGGAAACAAATGCCAGATATTGCAGAGATGCCCAAATCCAAAGAATGAATAAAAAGACAGTGCCAGGTTGATAAAACGTGCTTTCAACTAATTTTCTTGAGTTACAGGATATTCCCAATTTTAAAATGTGGTCTATTTAATTCCATCCATTAGCTCATGTGGCAATGTCAGTATGGAGGTTAGATTCACAGTCTGTATAATTAGGTGCAAACATCAATGTTCATTTCACTTCATCATAGGGTCAGAAGTGATTTGTTCATTGATGATTGTAGAGCTCAGTTCCAATTAGAATTCTCCAGATGCTGTCCATCAACAACAGATAACAAATTTAAATGAGGTTCATATGTAATTCACAAAAGAGACATAATTGGAAAGTAATCTGTAGACAATTGAAAACATATCAACAACTAAGGGGGCCTCTCCTAGTTTGGTAATGGCGCTTTGCTACTAAACCCATCGTTAGAAGAGGTGACAAAAAGCTTGGTTAAACATGTAGGACTAAGGAGCGCCTTAAAAAGCAAGGGAAGTGAAGAGGTTTAAGAAGGAAATTCCACATGACAGGACCAAGATGGCTGAAAACACAAGCTCCAAATGGTGTAAAAGAAGTGCGGAATGTACACTCAGGTAAAATATGGAAAGGAAGAATTCTTGGAAGGTTTTAGGACTGGAGGAGACAAGACAGATAGATAGGTTTAAAGCTACAAAGAAATTTTAATACTAGGGTGAGAATTTTTAAATCAAAGTTTTACTGGACCAGAAATCAATATGCACAGAAAGCATAAGGGGTTGAGTAATTGAAATTTAGTGCTAGATAAGATATGAGAAGCAGACTTTTGCACAACTCAAGCTTATGGATAGTGGATGATGAAAGGATACCTGGGAGAGCTGGAATAATTGATTCTGAAGGAAACAAGAGAATAGATGAGCACTAATGTAAAATTCCTCTCTAATTTGCACACCAATGATTCATAATGACAAACAGTATGCATTACACTTAATTTTACATGGTCCAAAATATATTTTAGTTAAAAAGCTTTGTCCACTGAGGTCTTGTATGATCCTCCTCCAAAATCTACTCAAACTGCATCATCTAACCATTAACCACTGCATAAGTCTAACCACTAACAGTGCCAACTAATCCAACATAACTAATACCTTTCATAACATCAAGTACTAAGTTAGACTTTGAATATTCATTCAGAAAAGCTACTGCATATCACAGGCAGAAAATCATACAGAAGAATGAAGATTAAAAGGCATTTTAATAAGTTTCCACCCAATAATGATATCAATTGATAAGAACCACTCAAAAGACATAATTTATCGTAGAAGATCTCTTAGAAACATTAATCCACGAATCACAAAAATCTAGCATCTATGTTCAGTGGGTAATAGGGAAGGCAAATGGAATTTTGGCCTTTATTTCAAAGGGAAGAGAGCATAAAAATAGGGAAGCTTCACTGTGACGATATAACGCACTAGTCAGACCACAGCTGGAAGACTGAACAGTTTTGGTCCCTTATCTAAGGAAAGATATAATGGCATTGCAGGCAGTTCAGAAAAGGTTAACTAGGCTTATACCAGGTCTGGATGGACTGCCTTACAAGGGAAGGTCAAATAGGTTTGTCCTGTATTCTTTGGAATTTAGGTGTCCTAATTAAAAAACACAACATTTTTAGAGCACATGACAGGGTAGATGCAAAAAGTCTGATCCTAGACTCACCTGCAAGGGGAAACACAGAGCATTATCTCAGAATAAGGAGCTACACATCTAAGACAGATGAGAAGGAATTTCTTCTCTCAGATGGTAGCGAATCTACGGAATTCTTTACCAGAGGGCTGAAGTGGGTGAGTCATTAAGTATATTCAGGGCTGAGACAGACAGGTTTACGGTAATTCAGTAATAGAATCAAGGGTTATTGGGGAAAAGACAAGAAAATGGAGTTGAAGATTATCCCATCAGATGTGATCTCACTGAATGGTGAAGCAGACTTGATGGGTTGAATGGCCTGTTTCTGCTCGTATGTCTAATGGTCTTTGTGATCTAATGAAGGGGCCTAATGTTCTTTTTGCATACATAGTTTGCGTAGTTACAAAATATGACTGTAAACCCAACTGTAAGGGTACCATCTGGAAAGGGAGAATTCTTGGGCCCATTCAGTTTCTTTGATCTTGTTTCTCAGCTCCTCACCACAGATTATTTTTCCATGGAAACCAGGATCACTCAGTCACATGCATTCTCCAACATGGGAGATCAGTGGATAGCTACCAGACAATTTAGCCAATTCTAACAACTCCATCTCACGAAGCTACGATCAGTTACAATGATCCTGCTACTGCTGCAACTTCATAAAGCAAAGTTCAAGAATCTGGAAGCTTGAATAATGGTACAGCTCAATAACAGGTTGCGCTAGCACCATGAATCAACTGGGATAACAACTTTAGAAGTCATTAGAATCCCTACACTGAGGAAACAGGCCCTTCGGCCCAACAAGCCCACACTGACTCTTGGAACATCCCACCCAGACCCATCCCCCCATAACCCATGCACCCCTGAACACTATGGGCAATTTAGCATGGCCAATCCACCTAGCCTGCACATCTTTGAACTGTGGGAGGAAACCGAAGCACCCGGAGGAAACCCACGCAGACACGGGGAGAATGTGCAAACTCCACACAGACAGTCACCTGGGGCTGGAATCGAACCCGGGACCCTGGCGCTGTGAGGCTGCAGTGCTAACCACTGAGCCACCGTGCTGCCCCAACTTAGTCATTTTAAAAATATTGTCATTATTCACAAATATTTTAAAATTTCACTTCTTGCTTTTTAGAATTTCTTCCCAACCAGAAGAATCTGTCTCATGCCTCAGCTGCATTAATTCTAGTCTAAGTGTCAGCTGATTCCCTATCTCTCTTATCCAGTAAAGATGAATTCTTTGAAGGAGAAAATAGAGAACGTACAGAATATGGTTATTCGGCAACTAGTTTGTGTTGGTGTTGACATTTACATTTCTAATTTATACACAATGTTCTGCATTCCTTTGAATAGATTTCTATATTACAATAAATACATTTTTGAAAAATACTTTATTGGCTGAGAGCAGTTTGTGGTAGTCATGGAAAGCGCTATATAAATGCAAGTCTTTTTTTCCGTCTATTCACTCTAATCTTAAATGCTGACAGTTTCTGTCTCAGACGGATAACCATGAAAGTTAATGTCATGGACTTGCACCTCTCTGTGAAGGAGTTCCTCTTTTCTTCATTCTAGGCCCTCCTATCCATCCAGTCCCATTTTATCATAATTTTAAATATTTTGATATTTCTCCATAATCTCTACTGTTTTGAAGAGGATGATTTTTGAAATAAATGTAGTTGCTGCTAGTTTTTTGGGTTGGCAATATATAGTTTCTCTCTCATGGCTCTAATGGTGGAGGTTGTTACTCGTTTACGTCATATTCAGCACAGCAAAAGTTAATTTCTCGTCTCAAAAGGAGTCCAAAACATTTGCCAGTGTCAGCAAATTTGATTCAGAGATTAAAAAAAATTGTTAGGTTGGAGCTGTAGCTGCATTGATCAATGTTTTCCCCTCATTTACCACTAATGGTGAAGAAAAATAGATTAAAAATTAACCAGAGAGGAGCACATTTTAAAAATACATTCAAAATTCTACATCAGGCTATGTCCCCTGAAACTATTATGGGAGTGCCATTTGACATTAGAGAAAGTGACAGCATTTGGTACGCATACGATTTGGTGCCTAGCAACGTGCTAGGAAGATTAGAAATATGGAAAAGAATTTTTTGCTGTATATGACATTAGGAATGGAAGGTTTTAACAAAGAAAATTTAGAGCCCCCCTCCCTCAGCAGCCAGTGTTAAGGAGGAGGACAAAAGCAAATTCTTCAAGATTGTGAAGATTTTGAAAAGATAAATGGGAAAGGTTATTTTTGCTGAATCATCATAAGAAGATGGGAAGATGAGAAGAAATGCTTCACTCAAGGATTATTACAACTTGGCACTGTTTATCACAAGCAGCTACGAAGACACAAAGTGCAGCAATTTGAGAGATGATGGGGTAGAGGGTTTAGGCCCGAAACGTCAAGTTTTCCTGCTCCTATGATGCTGCTTGACCTGCTGCGTTCATCCAGCCCCATGCTTGTTATCTATGAGAGATGATGGGGTTGTGTTAAAGTCACTGGGCTAGCAATGCAGAATACAGACGCGCAGATAAACACTTTGGTGTATTAGTTTGGACATAGGTTCAAATCCCACTACAGCAGCTGACGGAATGTAAATTCAAATAATAATTCTGAAATTGAAATTTAAATCACAGTAATTGTGAGTATGATATGATAATTAATTGTTGCACGTGGCTTACTGTTGCCTTTTAGGTAAGGAATTCTGCCAACTAGATCTGGTCTGCCCACATGCAACTTCAGGGTCAAAACAACATGGTTGACACTTAACTACCCTTTGAAGTGGTATAGCTGTCACTCAGTTCAAGGGACAAGTACGGATGGGCAAGAGATGCTGAAATTTCTGGTAACACGCTCATCCTTTGAACAAATCTTTAAAAATTAAAACTGAGGAATAGGTAAGATATGAAGACCATGCAAAACAAAAAACGGAATCAGAGTGGTAATGTCTAAACAGAAAGCTAATGCCAGTACTGACAACTAATCTTCTTCTGAAGTATAATTTATATGATTCTGTAGCAAAGGTGAAGGATTCACATTCCAAAAGCCAAGTCAAACATTAAACGAAGTTTTACAAACCAATTCTTGAGAATATGGATGTCACTGGCAAGACGAGAAGTTATTTCCCATTCCTAGTAGCCTCCAAATAGTGGTTTGATACAACTGAATGACTTGCTAGATCACTTCACCGGGAAGTTGAATATGCACTACCATAATGTGGGAGTGAAACCAGAGTGAGTAAGGATGACAATTTCCTTCCCGGCAAGACATTAGTAAATAAGGTGGATTCTACGGAAGCTGTGAAATGAATTAGCAAGAGAAGACCTCTGAGGAAGTGACTATAAGTGGATTCAAAACACAAATACAAGTGCTTCTGGAGGAAGCAGTGAGTTAGGATTACTATGTGCTTGAGTTTAAAATGTAAAGTCTCAAATGATATTTTTCTGGCTCCTGCAATCTTTACAAATTATATTTATCAATTATAATTCCAGGGAATTATCTTTGTAAAAATATAGATGCTTTCTTTGAAACCAGCTCCTTTTCCAGAAACTCCCTCCCTCTCTACAACTGAGGTTCTCTTCGAAATGCCTTTTTCTATTTATAAATATTGAGCCATACCCTAGAACCCCCGATTCTATGCAATTAATGGTGCTCACTCAGAGGTGCCCTCCCTCAACTCAACCTGAGATTTTCAAAATACAGTTCACTGAACCCACTAGACCCCTTTGGGGTTGGCAGGATTAGGATTTCTAACCATCTGACAACGATCATATTAAACATCTCTTCAAGAGCTCTAATCACATTCTGCATTTGACCGATTTGTTGATTACTGTTACTTAATAATAAAATATTTTCTGGAAAAACGAGCTTGTTTTCTTCCGGAAAATCACAACGTATTTGGTAAGAAAAATTCCAATATCGTCCTGGGAGCTTCTGCATTTCTGCAGAGATTCAGAGAGTTGTTCACAGTGCATCAATATTTATTGAAAGAGCAAGGACCCCTGGAGGGATCAATATTTGTAGACAGGGAGGTTATCTATGGGAGGTTTAATACTTGTTTAGAGAAATGGAGGTCTCCAAGTATCAGTACACACAAACGAGGTGAGCAGAGGGTTTCCAGAGCTGACATCAAAATTTGCACAAAGAGAAATCTCTAGGAGAACGTTAACTGCTTGTAGCGGTTTCACCACACAAAGAAACTGGTAAAATATTTCAATATTCAATGAGTCCAACCATTTAATGACACCAACAGTTTTTGCAATGGAAGCATCTTCTGCAATTGATCACTGTGAAATGCTTGGTTGAAAAATATGTTTACTCGAATTTTTAAATCCCTGTATTATCTCAATGAAACAAAGCCACCCCAAATCTCTGTTAAACAAAAAATCATGACTGCACTCTAACGGTTAAACCTGCCACCACAATGAGTCTACTGTATTGTTAATTTCATCAACATAACTGGCTGGGTAACACTGGTCCTTTCACAGATCAGTGTTATTTCACATAGTAAGTAACATTTCACACATCAATCACCAGTGCATAAGGACATTTCAGCTCTAATGAGGGGTTGGGTATTCAAAGAAAGCCCATTCAAGTGGATTAAAAATGTGTTAGGAATTTGACAGTCATGTAGTCGTGAATTGTACAGTAATGCAATGCTGTCCCTGATTTTTGGTATAAAGCATGGTAATTTACATGGGAGACAGCTGTTGATAATTATACTCAACCTACTTATATTCAATCTTCCAGAAACACTTTACTCAAAAGTGGCAGCTTCATTTTTAAGTTAAGGGGTAACACTATTCAAAAAGATGAACATGGGATTTTTGTTCTGCTTACTTCTTCCCTCCACCCCTGAAGATCCCTGTTATTCTGATCAATACCTCACATAAGTAGCTATACTATACAGGAGATAAGGGGTAGTAAGCAGACAGGAAACACCCCAACCTAATGATATCTTCATCTGGACTTCCTTTATCATTCAGCGAACACTGCATAGAACTAAAGGACAAGAATCTGGACCATTCTATTTTTAGTCCTTACCAAGCAGTACTGGGCCACTTCTAGCACTCCCAACTGCTGCCGTACGATTGGCTAGTTCAACATAGCAAGAGTAGTTGGGACCATCTAGTCTGTAAATTTCAGAACTGCTTCATTAATTATTTACTACAGCAGCATACCTAAAGGAGCTAGTGACACATCATAAGAATATGGATCCTCAACTCCTCAGACTGAGGTATGATGATAGTCTTGTGCTCTGGAGGGCATATCACCTTACATTACAGAAACAAATTAGCATCAACATACCAATATGGAGTGATACTACCCCTTGGAAATTATGCTGCTGCTCATTTATCAGGTAAAGATAAATGGTAGTGCTTTGAGCTGGTGAACATGACATCAATTTTATTTTTATTCGTCTGTCCCTAGTTGCCTTTGAGAAGGTGGGAGTTAGCTGCCTTCTGAGCCGCTGCAGTTCACCTTCTGTAGATTGACCATCAAGGCACAAATGCACAAAGTTAGAGTAGAACTAACAACTATTACAGAGACTACAATGGGCATTAATACAATGCACAAGGTTAAGATTCCTGTAAGCCTACTGTATAAAGTTCAATCATTTTCTGGAATTTGATTCTAGATCTGCAACTTGTCCTAATACCTCCTTCAAATAACTATTTAGTCTCCGCTTAAATGACTTCCAGGAGTCTCTACAATACAGTGATGATCACAGATAAACCAATCCTATCTAGATGCAGACAAAGGCACATGGATTTCAGCAGGAGTTGCTGGAACACAAAAGATTAACCAAGGATGAAGCAACTAATTTACACTCCAGCTGATAATAGCTTAAGAAAACATTTTCAAAATGTAATTTTTTTTTGTAATATCAGAGTCCTCATATATAATTCTGGTATATCATCCTATACTATCTCCAGCACCAACTTCTCAGCTCCTCTTTCTCACCTTGTGCAGATGCCAGTTCACAGTTGGTGGCCGTGATAGGGTCACATGATTTTGTGGAGTTTGGCTCCTTGCCCTTCTGATCTGCTGTTTTACTTCGCTCTGCATACTTCCCTCCTCCTGTCATCAAGGTTTCAACTGGGCTGCAGGGAGTTTTGGGCGCCGAGGGATGCAGTTGCATTGAAGAAGAGCTAGCATTACTTTTCCTAAACTCTGCTTCGTGTTTAAAACTCAGCTGTGCCAGTCCCTGAGGCTTCTCTGCTGCTTGCTCAAGCTCATGATCTGTCATTTCATTATTTTGAGGTAATCCACTGCTCTTGCAGATGGTCTCAATGAAAGTGGAATTTAGCGACACAGGGTCATGTAGCTTTTCTTGCAGGTGGGAAACTGGAGAAGTCTGTACATTATTGACCTCAATTGTTTCTTTTCTCAAAGAAAGGACTGGGCCTGAGGCCCCTGAGAACTCATTTCTCTGAAGGTCAGTGCAGACAACGGTTTGCTCATTTTCGCCATGAAGCGTTTCTTCTGGAATCTTAGTGCTGCTGATCTCAGGAATTTTTTCCAGCTTGACATGGTTAACTGCAGTATTCACACTGCTTTTCATGGCTGAAGTGTCACTGGGTGCATTGTTACTCTCTTTGTTGTGTCCTTCATCAGTGAGCTGCAGTTCTGCAGCAGTTTGATCAGCGCTGAAGCTGTTTACCGGGATTTGCTCTTCTGCGACGGTCATCGATCGTTTAATCTGTGACATTGGGCATTTCCTATTACTAGCAGCTGCGACATGTTTGCCAGAAGAGTTTGTTGACTGACTCAATGAATCACCTGGTGAGGGCTTTGGATATTTTTCACTGATGCTGAAGCTTGATGGAACAGACAAGTGTGAGCACTCTGACATGGCACGCCGCATCATTTTTCTCTGGTTGGCAGCCCTGCTGGTAACATTATCAGTAACCAAATCAATCTTCACATCTTCAGCGTCTGCCAGGATACCAATATCAGAAGGATCTTGCTCATAATCCACGATGGTTGGAGTATCAGACTTCTGTATAGTCAGGGTATATGACGGGATGGAATTTGAATGGACGTCTGTTTCACACAAAGTGGACTTGTCATTGTCCTTAAACTCTACCATTTGCTTGCAGTCTGAGTCCACTTTATTATCTGGCATAAAATTTGGGTTCCATACGCTAATCTTGTCACTCTTTATATTTTGGGCAGGATTACCAAATACAGATGGATTTGGCAATTTCGGATTAGCACAGCAGCTCATCAGCTCCCCATTTTTGTCAGTTTTCTTCTTTGTCAGATCGTCCTTACCGGTCTCATAATCCCCAATATTCGCCTGCCTACCCACAGCAGGTTTACTCCATTCATCGGTGACTGGATTCATTTCCCCTACGTGTTGGTCAGAGACAGAGAGATTAGGAGAAGTGGACAACCTCTTGCAGAATTCCTTAGACTGTGCCACACTGGCTGCGTTCTTCTGATCCTTTCCCTCTTCTGGTGTGGCAACGAAGCCCAGTTTGTCCTCGTCAGTGAGAGCAACGTGCTTAATCAGACCGTCTTTAGCTAGACGTGATGCTGCTGAGCTCAACTCAACTTTCAGCTCATTTTCACGCTGCTCTCCTGCTCTGTGCCATTCCCATTCAGACCGGCTCCAGTCATTTTGAGGTTGCATGCACGGACCTTTCTCAGTGAAACAATCGACAGGCTTAGCTTTGCGGAGATCATTGTAGTCAGTGAGAGAAGCAGGTGGCTGGTTACTGACAGACATCTCAGCAGGCTCTCTTTCTTTCTCTTCTCACAGCACAAGCAGTGTAGTCTGTACAGTTGCCTGACTGGTTAAGTATAAGGAGCTATGATGTCACAACATCAAACCTACATCCCCTGCCTCCACCACTGTATTCCTCCGACAAACTATTTTTCTCAGTTTCAATGTACTGTATTCTTCCACCAAATAAATTCAGTTGCTGCATTTTATTTTATCTCCCTTTCTTCATCTCTTTACTGCATTTCGACACGCTTCCCCCCGCCACCACCAGCCCTCCAGTAAAAACAAAATTAGTATCCCTGGTTTCAGTCGCTGAAATCCCTTAACCCCAAATGCCCCAGGAACTCATTATTATAAAAGGCAGAGACATGCACATTTAAACTGCTATTGTGTGCAACAAATCAGATACAGGGAGAAATCATTAATTACCAGCTCTTTTATTGTCAAGATGGGATGGTCAACACTGTGACACAGCCAGCTGGCCTGCAATTAACCCTCTGAATGCTGAACCGTAATGCACCACCACCTTGCTTAATCATTGCACAATATCCAATACTAGCTATTACTCGGTAGTACCTTACTATTTAACACACTGATACCTTCAGTTGGAGCACTCCTCATGTGACGCTCTCATGACATGCATTTTTACCCTTTCCTCACTGTTGCAGAGCTCTCCTCTCTCCCTCATATCAGCGCCTGTGTGGCAGCTGAATAGAGGATTTGTTTTCTCCACATAATTTAAAACAATAGAGCTGATCTCCAATACCGCAAAACTAAAGAATTACATAAATTTTAATAGCAGTGAACAAACAATCTTGCACAGAATGTTTCTCTGCAATGTATGCTGAAGTGGCATCTGCCTTCTTCCTTTCCATTACCATGAAATCACAACATCTCAAAGTTAGATGAATTGAAATTCCAATTGTGTCAAAATCTTCAGCCAGTTTCAGGCATTGAACAATGCCTATGATAAGCCAAATTTCCACGCAGGGTACTCCAGATCAGCTGAACTGTGATACCATATCATAAAACTAGATTAGCTGCCTTGGTAAACCATTTGCAGTTACTTAGTGTGAATACACTGTGCCTAAAGAGGAAAGGCTCCTCTTGATCATATTTCAAGTTTTTAAACATAAGGCAGAAAATGTCAAAGCATTTCCCAACAAGACTCTGACACTATAAATTCCCCATCACATTATCTGCTAACAGCTGCCAGGTCACCACTTGAACTGGTTACAAGTTTAAAAGACAGTGGTGACCTGACAATTATCAATGGAGAAAATGAATGGGGTATATATAATATCAAAGTATTGTTGGGAAGTGCTCTGAATCTTAATGTGCTTTGTTAAAACTTGAATCTCACCGAAACTTTAAAAGACTCTGAACATTGCCGTGCAAAGCTGGTCTACTGTAATTTCCATTCACTTTCTCTGCTGTCAATTGTGAGGTCTTGACACCACCTCGCATATCATGAAGATCTGTTAAATTAAAATTTCAAGGGGGTTCCTGTGTGAATTGACTTATTCAAACATTACTGTCATTGATGCTATAAAATAACTTAGTCAAGCTGGGTGCACTGAAATAGTTCTGGCTGCTGTGAAACAAGGATGACACCCAAAGCCTACAGCTAATACAGGGAAGCAATAAGATCCCAGAAAGGGGCATTGGAAAGATATGTCTAAGCAAGCAGGTTCAGATGGCTGTCTGGATTATACATAACTTTAATTAAAGAAAACTCTACATGCAGCAAGTGGTTAGGAACCTGGGTACAGGATGGAGGCAGATGCAGTCATGGCTTTCAAAAAAGGATTGGGCAACGGATTAAAAAAAGCACAATTACAAGGAAAGTGTGGAGATATGGGATTAGTTTAGTTGCTCTTGCAGAGAGCCAGTGCAAATATGAAAATGGCCTCCTTCTGTACAATTCTGTAATTCTGGGATAAAGAATTCAACGATAAAGGGTGCAAACCTGAAACGATATTTATGAACGTAGCAGGGTATTGAGCCAGAGATTCAAGGTCATTCAGAAAGAAATGAGTTATATTTTAAAAAAAAAACCTTTGAAAATTCAGAATAACTCAGAACTCTTTACAACCAATTAAGTACTTTTAAAGTGTAGTTATTGGTGCAGTGTGGGAAACACAGCAGCCATTTGCATGCAGGAATCTCCCATCTGGCAAAAAGTAATGAAAGAATGATCAGATCAATGGTTTTAGGTTTTGGTGGAAGGTTAGTTTTGGTCAGAAAACCAGAAAATTTGTTCTTCAAATAATGCCATCATTTTTTTGCATCCACCCAAGACAGCAGACACGGCCACAGCTTAATAACTAATCCAAAAGGTGACACCTACAAAAGTACAGTACTCCCTCAGTACTGCACAGCAGCATCAGCCTAGTATATGGGCGAGTTGCAAGGAGCATTAGACTATACAGCTGGGCATAGCCCTGAGCACCAGAAAACTAGGGAAGAACAAGGAGCATAAAGAGACACTATTCTAAGCGCACGATCTATAGGCAGAGGAAATTGCAACTGACTAGTGAGATAACAAACACCTGTGACTCAGTGTGAGCTTCTACAGCATTTCTAAGACAGCTGAACTCAGTTGACATATGCTCTTTTCAACAAGACTGGAAAATGCATCAGATTCACAACTGATGGGTTATCACTAACTCAGAGGCCACTGGATTTGATACATGCCCTGGTTGGATAGTACCTTTAATACCCTCTTGCAAATCCCATAACATTCTATATGGACCAGCTGTGCAGCTCCTTCAGGAGCCAGTAGAGACACTATGGGCTGAATGACCTCCTTCTGAATTGTAGAATTCTATGGTTCTAAGCGTCTCAATCATTGTGGTGGTCTGATGTATTCTCCATAACATTGCCCTCCAGAGGAGTGGCGACCTTGAGGTCAATGGGATCTGAAATGGAATAACTTACAGCTGAAGGTGCAAGAGTAGGAGTTGAGAAGAGGAACTGAGGTAGACAGAGATGACACTGAACAGAAAGGGGTTCCTGCTCCATGACAAGATGGTTTCCTTCTGCCATCCTTCAAGAAGAGGCTTTTCCTCCTTTGGCCCTCGACTTTTTTCCAGCAGTATTGCAGTAGATTTGGAATGAACTGCTTTTCTTTAAAAAGCACTGGACCTAAAGAGGCTGTAAGGGTGCTAGTTTGGAGGCAGTATTAAATGGGCCAAAGGACTGTTTTCTCCGAATGCATCTTATCACAATAGTTTCACAAGTTGCACACAAGTGTCAGACTTTCATGAGTTGCTGCTGTGCCTTCTTGGAAATGGAGACTTGACTTCAAAATGCTAGGACATAGAAGAATCATTTATTTCCTTAGGGTTCCCTATAGGCCTTCTGGGAATGCTATGAATGGACAGTTGCAAAGACTGGGAGAGGGCAGAGGTGTGGGGGGAGGGGCTGGATGAAGGGGAAAAAAATCAGAATCAGGAGAGACAAAGTTCAGAGAGAATGGTGACAAAGTCAAAAGGGAAGTAAAAGAGGAGGTACTAGAAGAAGCAAGAATAGAAATAGGTAATAGGAAGGTTAAGAATGCAGCAAATGATAAAGGATGAAAAAAGAACAAATGAGAGAATGGAAAAGGGCGACAATGAGAACGAGAAATTAAAAGGACAATCATATGTTATAAAACAAAATTTTATTCATCAGTTAAATGGTGACACTGGAGACTTCAAAAAAAAAGGATCTCCTAAAAGAGCAAACGCATCAATCTGCCAGGTTCGGAAGTAGCAAAGAATCAATTAAGAATTAAAGCATCTCATCATTCTGGTAACGTATTACTTTTCTTTTTCGAAATAGCGATCCAAATACATAAAATGGAAGTGATTTAGGCAGTGGTCCAAGTCTCTGTTTAGATCTGTGCGTACGTTTCTTATAACATGATGCTTTAAATCACTGCAAGTAGTTTTTCTTTACTGTGATTGATTAAGACTATTTTAGCGCAAAGCTAAAAATATCTTCTGTAACTGTAATGTATGATCCCTACTTGTCCGTTACGCAAATTTTGATAGACAACCACAGTATTTTTTTCTCCAATACTTCTCCTCTGCTGTCCAACTCTCATTTGGCTCTGTCATCTACTCAATTGTAGCCAGAGCACCTACGGCACTGTTTCCCAAAGCAGGGAACAGGGTTTCAAGTAGAGTTGCTAGCCAAACTTTTTGGAGTAGTGAGCTTTGAGGCAGCAACGGCCACCGCCTGGAATCAAGGTAGCATTTGACCAATGCATTAAGGAGTCTAGCAAAACTGGAATCATCGAGAATCAAGGAAAACTCTCTGCTGGTTGGAGTCATACCTGACACATAGGAAGATGGTTGTGGTTTTTGGAGTTCAGTCATTCTCAGCTCCAAGACATCTCTGCAAGAATTCCACAAGGCAGTGACCCAGGCCCAAAAATCTGCAGCTGCTTCAATCACATTCCCACCATAAAGGTCAGAAGTGGGAATTTCTGCTCCAACTGCACAATGTTCAGCACCATCTCTGGCGAAGCAGTCCATAGTCAAATGCAACAAATGGTCTGGACTCAAAAGTGGCAAGTGACATTTGGCCATGTAAATGCCCGCCAATTACTGTCACTTTCTGGAGGTGATCGAACTACCACCCCATGATATTCAATGTTAATACCATTCCCAACAATCAACATCCTTGGGGATTATCATTGACCGGAAATTCAACTGGACTCACCATACAAATATAGTGCCTACAAAAGCAGGTCAGAGGCTATGCATACTGCAGCAAGTTAACTCACCTCCTGACTTCCCAAAGCCTGTCTGTCATCTACAAGGCACAAGTCAGGAACGTGATGGAATACTCCCCACTTACCTGAATGAGCATAGGTCCAAAAAAAACTCAAGAAGCTTGACACAGAGGACATAGCAGGCCACTTGATTGGCACCACGTCCATAAACATCTATCACCTCCATCACTGGATATTCAGTACACACTGCTGCTAACACCTGAATGCGGTGCATCTTGTAAAGACCGCATCTTCCAAACCCACAATCACTTCCATCTAAAAAGGACAAGGGCAGCAGATATATGGTAACTGTACCAACTGCGAGTTCCCCTCCAAGCCACTTACCACCCTGACATGGAAAAAAAATATTGCTGCTCTAGTGTCACTGAGTCAAAATAGTGGAAATCCTTCCCTAACAGCATTGTGGGACTAACTACAATACACGGGCTGCAGCCGCTCAAGAGACAGCTCAGAAGCTCTAACTTCTGCTTGGGTTTCCAATGCACGATGACCATCTATTGCATTATATTGGAGTACTTCTGGAAATATAATAATAAATTGACTGACTGACCGGCCTGCTTTAGCGGTATAGTCAACAGAGCTAAGGCTTATGATTACAATCTGGCTAGTGAACCTCAGGAGAGTCATTCAAGCTTTGTAGATAGAGTACAGGAGAGCCATCAACATTATTTAAGACCTGCATTTATATAGAACTTTTATAACCTCAGGATGTCCTACAGCATTTTGCAGTCACTTAAGTACTTTGCTGTAAGTATAGATGTTTTGGAAATATAGGAAATGTGACAGCAAGATCAATGTGATGACTGTGTGAATGTTGGTTCCTACCACACATTTATCCTAAGTTCATGGGATCCGCTTTTGGTAGATTAAATCATTTTGAAATTCTGCCGAAAGGAGATGCACTTCTCACATGATGTGCGATTGAAGGTTTGGGAAAGGCATTAATCTATGTCTTAAGGGACGAGGCCAAGTCGCTTGGTTGCAATTTTAGTATTTAAAAGCTTGTGACCATATAATCATGGTAACCAAATAATCTGGAGAGTTTGACACAAATGTACCATCCTAGCTCCACGTTGTCTGAAGACTGCATTGTGTCTTCTAAGGACTTGTAGTTTAGTGTTGGTATGCATAGACCAAATGATCATCACAGATTAATATGTTTGATCAAAGACAAACCAGTGTTTGTCGTCATCAGGTTGAAACAGTCAAAACTTGGAACATGCTTTTATGGTGAACTCAAAGGCAAATTCTGATAATTTCCAAACAGTGATTGGAAGTGATCTGGTTTGTTTGGAATCCTTATGAAATTGTGGAATGTGAGATCAAGAAAAGAAATAATAGGGGTTCTGCTGCTGGTGTGATAATGATCTGATGACATCTTCTACTTTGTAACAAATAAGTTTCAAGTTAAAGTTTTCAGTTCAAGTTTTCAGGGCTTTGAGAAGCTGACACAAGATGACACTGACTGAGGATATCTGAATTGGTCATTTTTTAAAATGCAGAAAAGTTAACTCCACAAGACGCTGTTGCTATTTGAGCTATTTTCATAAGATTCAAACTTTTCTTTATGCATTTTACTCTGAAATGTACTTGAGAATAATGGGATTGCTTGCTATTAGTTTAGGATTTCTAGGTATCAATTTCATATATTCAATGGAAATTATTTTGAAGTTTTGTTGCTAGTTTATCATAACTTTTGCCCTTGACATAATGATCCAGATAGGCATACGTATCTGCAAGTTGCACTCTAGTGATAGCTTCATTCACTTTTAATTGTGGAGATTTTTAAAAGTTTATTCATTCATGGGATGTGTGCACCACGAGCATTTGTTGAGCAACTCTAACTGCCCACAGAAGATCAAGTGCCTTCTTGAACAATTGCAATCCACGTGCTCTGGGCACCTCCACAATAATGTCAGGGAGCTCCAGAACTCTAACCCTGCAACTCTGAATGAATGGCAATATAGTTACAAAAGCAGAATAGTGCCGTAGCGTGGAAGGGCAGTACATTATCATGGGTGACTTTAATCCATGTAGATTGGGAATAGTCCGAATACCGGAAGAAGCCATGCGTAAGATTTCAGGGGGCGTTTAGGACAGATTTCTACAACAGGGTCAAATTCTAAGTGGTAGATATTGAAGTCTCTTTTAGGGCTGAGGAGAGTGAAAGAAAAGCTCAAGTGGGTGGGCTGCTGTAGTTTAGACGTGAACTGGGTTAACAGTTAATCTGGTTTAAACTAATTCCTAAAACAGGTGAGGCAAAGAGAATATAAAAAAGCCTCCACGCAACTAGTATAGACAGCAAACTACAGTGATTGAAGTGTCAAGGTGTGCGAATTAAGTGAAGTGGGGGAGGCAGGTTTTCTTTTTACCCCAACAGTTTTGTTTTCCTAACAGCTTTCACAGATGAGTGAGGGCAGGAGCAGACCAACGCCCAAAGGGCTGGAAGGTTATTAAGGGATTAACTGAGAAGCATCAGGCATAAGTAAAAGTCAGAGAATAAGAGAAGACTAAATTTAATCTTAAAAATAGTCCCTTTATTTTAAGTAATTGGAAAAGTTAGCAAGAAGACACAATAAGTTTAAGTAAAGCCAATGAGGTCAGCCAAGTGGAATGTGTGATCTGTGTAGTGGATAGTCGTGAATGCTACTGGTGCCCTAGATGAACCACATGTGCAGGGAGTGCACCCAGATGCAGAAACTTCAGCTCTGCATTTTGGAACAGCCTGACGGTATGGGAGGGGAAGAAGAAGAAAGCAGAAGTGATAGTAACAGGGGATTTATTAGGTGGGGGGAAAAGACAGGTGTTTCTGTAGACTCAGATGTGATGCCAGGTTGGTGTGTTGCCTCCCTGTTGCAGGAGTCATCACTGAGCACCAGCAGGGCATCCTGAAGGGAAAGGGCGATAAGACAGAGGTTGTAGTACAGATTGGTACTAACTATTTAGGGGGAAATAAAGGATGAAGTCTTCCATCAAGAACTTAAAGAGCTAGGCAATAGACTAAGGAGCTGGACTGCAATCTCCGATTACTTCTGGTGCCATGTGTTAGCAAGTACAGAAATAAGTGGATATGGCAGGTGAATGAATAGCCTAAGAGTTGGTGCAGGAGGAAGGATTTTAGATTCCTGGATCACCAGGACTGTTTCTGGGGAAGGTTGGACGATCTGTACCTGAACAAGAATGGGACCAATATCCTTACAGGTGGGCCGAGAAGCATTTCTGATGAAGGGTTTAGGCCCGAAACGTCAAGTTTTCCTGCTCCTATGATGCTGCTTGACCTGCTGTGTTCATCCAGCCCCATGCTTGTTATCTCCTTACAGGTGGGTTTGCTAGTGCTGTTGGGAGGAATTTAAATTAGTTTGGAAGGGGGAAGGAGATGCAGCATACTTTAGTAACGAAACAAAGCAGAGGAAGTTCATTCATATTAAGTTTCAAGGGAGTAAGTCAAGGCTGAATGATTTCTTCTTCAATGCTAGGAGTATTATAGGTGCATTAAGGGACATGTATTGACATGTAGAATTGCAGTATTGTTGCCATCACAGAGACATGATTGAAGGAGGGATAGGTCTAACAACTCAACATTCCAAGCAAGAGAAAGGAGGATGCAAACAGGAGGAAGTGCTGCATGATCAATTAAAGAGTCAGCTACTGCAGTTGAGGGTCTGTGCCTTGGAAGGCCATCGAATAAGGCTTTGTGGGTAGAGCTTAAGAGTGAAAAAGGGGCAGTCACACTGCTGGCAGTGCATTATAGACCTTTAAACAGTCAGCAGGCAATGCAGGAGCAGATACGTAGACAATTCATTCAGGTGTTTAAAAATAATAAGTTAATTACATTGGGGGATATCATCTTCTCCCAAATTAATTGGGCAATCATACTGCTAGGTTTAGAGGGGTAGATTTCGTGAAATTTATATCAACACGTAGAAAATCTGACAAGAGATGGTGTAGTGCTGGACCTAATTCCGGGGAACAAAGCTGGATAGGTGTTCAGGGTGGCAGTGGAACAGCATTTTAGTGATAGCAAGTACAACACTAAATTTTGGGTTTAGTTTGGAAAAGGGAAAGGGTGGTCTGCCAAAAAAGGTTTTTGATTGGGGAAGCTAGATTTTATTAAAAAGGCACGATCTTGCCAAAGTAGACAGGGAACAGCTACTTCTGGAGAAATCTATTGCTGAATACTGGGTGCTGATCAAGATGGAACTGGACAGAGTTAAGGCCCTACATCGAGTCATAGAGATGTACAGCATGGAAACAGACCCTTCGGTCTAACTTGTCCATGCCAACCAGATAACCTAAATTAATCTCGTCCCACTTACGAGCATGCGGCCCATGCCCCTCTAAACCCTTCCCGTTCACCCTGTTAGAATTTTATAGGTTTCTCTGAGATCACCTCTCATTCTTCTAAACTCCAGTGAATATAATCCTAACTGACTTAAGCTCACCTCATATGTCAGTCTGTCTTTCCAGAAATCAATTTGGTCAAACTTTAATGTTCTTTATTTATATCCTTTCTCAGATAAGGGGACCAAAACTGCACGTAATATTCCAAGTGTGGCCTCACCAACATGTCCCCTTTAGGGTTAAATGTAGGAGCAATACAGAATCCTGGTTTATGCTTTTTTTTTTTTGAGGACTTTACAGGCTAGATGTGGAATGATTGGTTTAGACTCTCCCAAAAGGGGAGACAAAGAGGCATAATCTCAGAAGGAAGGGCTGCATATTTCAGATAGAGGTAAGGAGGAATTCTTCTCAGAGGGTTGTGCATTTGTGGAATTCTTAACCATAAAGGGTGTTCAGGCTGGGTCATTTAAGTATATTCAAGGCTGATATAGACAGATTTTAATCAGTAAGGGAACCAAGGATTATGAAGGCAGAAAAGTGGAGTTGAAGTTTATCAGATTAGTGATGATCTCAGTGGGATGTGGGCACCAGGGGTGGTGTTGGTATTTGTTACCCATATCAAATTGCATTTGATCTGAATAGCTTGTTTGACTTTTAACTGCTATCTGAAATACTGTGGGTCTGGAGTTAATGTAGGCCAGACCAGGAAAGAACAGATGTATTTCCCCAAAAGGACAAGGGTAAGCTAGACAAGATTTTGCAATAATCAAGGATAGCTCCAGGGTGACCATTACTGAGATCAGCTTCTAAATCCAGGTTATAAATAGAACTTACATTTCCCATGTTGCATTTATGGGCTTTGAACCAGCATTGTCAAACCATTAGCCTGGACCTCTGATTACTTTTCTAGTAACATTCACTATATCAATATCTCCCCTGAGAACTTATTATAAATGGAATAAAATTTTAAAAATTGCTGAAAATAAAAACAAAAGTGCTGAACAATTTGACAGAATACCCAATTTCCTTTATCCATTCAGGAAATAAAGGCATCACTGGCTGGGCCAGAATTCATTGTCCAGCCATCCCCTAAATATCTGAGGAAGTAGTAAAGGTGAGTTGTCTTCTTGAATCGCTGCAATTTGGTGGAGGTACACACTCAATGCTGCGCTGTTGTGAATATCTAGGATTTTGACCCTGACACTGAAGAAACAATTTATTTGCAAGTCAGGATGGTGACTGCCTTGGAGGGAAACTTGCAGGTGGTTGTGTTTCCATGTAACTTCTGCAAGGTGGTGATCTTGAGTTTGGAAGGTGCTGCCTAAGGAGCTTTGGTAAATTTCTGCATTGTATCTTATAGAGGCACTTGTAGGTAGGTGAATGGTGCAGGAAACGAATGTTTGTGGATGCGGTGCCAAAAAAGCAGGCTGCCTTGCCCTGGACTGCTGTTGGAGCTGCACTCGTTCAGGCATGTAGGGAGCGTTCCATCACAGTTGTGACTTGTTCACTTTCTTCAAGGAATGCGCTTTGGAGAGACAGGAGGATTCCTAGCTTTTGACCTGCTCTTGTAGCCATAGCATTTATTAGACTGGTCCTGTTCTGTTTCAGGCCAGTGATAATCCATAGGATGTTGAAAGGATTCAGGAAGGGTAACACCATCAAATGTCAAGGGAAGGTAGTTAGACTCTCTCTTTCTGGAGATGGTCATTGTCTGGCACTTGGGAGGCACAAACATCAAGTCATAACTTGACAGCCTAAACCCGAGATAAAAGGTACTGCAGATGCTGGAGAATCCGAGATAACAAGTTGTGGGGCTGGATGAACACACCTATGATGGGGGGTGGCCTAGGTGTGTTCATCCACCCCCACAACTGGTTATCTCAGCCTAAACCTGGTTACTGTCCAGGTTTTGCTGCATTTGAACATGAACTACCTCATTATTTGAAGAATTGCGAATGTTGCTTAACATTACGCAATCATTAGTGAGCATCCACACTTCTGACCTTATGCTGGAGAGAAGGCCTTTGATGAAACATCTGAAGATTGTTATGCATATGCCACAATCCTGAGGAAACTGTTTACTGATGTCCTTAAAATGAGTGGACTGACCTCCAACAACCTCAAACACCTTCCTTTGTTCCAGGTATGACTCTAACCAGAGTGCCGCCTCTTTCCAATTCCCTACTTTTGACTACTTTTGCTATGGCTTCTTAGTGGCTTGGATGTCAAGGATGGTCAATCTTGCCTCACCTCTGGAATACAACTCTTTTGTCCAGGTTTTAAAAACTAAAGGGTCGCTTGCTGCAACGCAACAGGGAGGTTTAATGATGTATCATCTCAAAATAAGTCTGGAAAAGACTGCAACTTGGTTGGTGACTCCCAGTGCTTATGTGACTTCCCTCTTAAAAGGGACAATGTCACAACGTAAATGTACAAATGGGAATGTGGAATTCAAAATACAAACATTGTCGAGAGGTCAAGTAACCTACTTCTAGTCCTAATTCACATGTCACCACAACTATGTTCCTCTCAATTCTGGAGGGTATTCTGCCCTCTTGGAGGACCTGAATACTTCCATACATCTTGGTGACATAATTGATCACTTTAGTGTCAAGCTTTTAAAGTTTAACCAGTGCCTGTCTCCTTTGATCTACATGCTAATTTTGTTTCAGTGAAACAGCAAACGCTGCGCTTATAGTTGACTGTTGCTGTTGTACTTTCTGAAATTACTTCACAAAATACCTATTAAAGATGTACTTTAAAGAGCTGTTTATTTTCCTGTCTTTGAGGAGAACTGAAAGACAGAGAATGTAACATCATAAGATTTTTGGTACTGAAGTAGCATTACTGAGGTTGCAAGCTGAGAGCTACCAGGTAAGTTGTGAACTCTGAAAACTTTGATAATTTATAGATTGACAGCATAGAAAAATGACCATAAAATCTTCTAGAGGGTAATTAAATCCAAATGGTTCATTAATTCTATTGAGAGGGATCTACCAGTGGTATACCTTTTATTTTCTTTATTCATTCAGGAGATGAGGGCATCGCTGGCTAGGCAGCATTTATTGTCCATCCCTAATTGCCCAGAGGGCAGTTAAGAGTCAACCACGTTCCTATGGGTTTGTAGTCACATGTAGGCCAGACCAGGAAAGGATGGCAGTTTCCTTCCTTAAAGAACACGTGACTCCAATTACACACTACTTAGCTAAATTTCCTCAGGTGAAGCAGCAACAGAGAACAAATGCTCCCTTGCTGTTGTTTCCCATTGTGCCAAAAACAAAGTAGTTGTGGAAATTAATTCATTCTTAGTACTTCTGCAGAAAAAGCATGTACGCTAACACCAGTGGAAACCTAACATCCTTACTTTTGTGTTCAATTCCTTTTAATAAAAGGATGGCATTATGTTAACCTTAATTGCTTGCTGTACCTACATATTAACAGTTTATGACTCATGCACTAGAACACCTAGAACCCTCTGCACCTTCTGAATTCTGCAGTTATTCAGTACATAATTTATTCTCTACTTTTTAATTCCTCCTACCAAAATGAACAACTTCACATTTTCCCCACTGTACACAATATCTGCCATATTGTCACCAACTCATTCAACCTATATTCATCTGCATCCTCAAGTCTTCCTCACAGCATAATTTCCTACCAATCTTCGTTTCATCTGCAAATTTAGCTCCACCACCTTTTCTCCCTTCATTTAAGTCACTGAAAATAAATTGTAAAAACTGAAGCCATAGTACAGAACTGAGCTCTCTATTCAATATATCCTGTTAATCAAAAACACCCATTTATATATACACTCCTTTTCTGCCAGCTAGCCTAGCCAGCCAATCTATTATCTGTGCTCATCTATTACCCCTACGTCATGAGCTCCTAATTTATGCACCACTTCACGCAGCACTTTCTCAAATGCTTTCTGCACATCTAAGTACAGTATGTCTACAGACACTTTTATTCATTTATGGTCTCAATCATGCCTTTTGTGTAATTCTGATCTTCTAACAGTAATTTATACAGGAAGCATTATTGAATATGAAGTACAAAAGTGTTTGACAAACAGGACAAACAAGGGCAAAAACATTGAACCACATTGGGAGAAAAAAACCAAGACATTGGGTAAAGCAAAAGTGATTTTAAGATATCTTTTTGTTCTGGATGAATGAAGATAGGTCAAAATTCCCCTCATTCTATTATTATCTTGAGATTTCTAATGGACCTCTGTAACAAAGTGTGACATACATTTTTGTGAAGACCTACGAGGGGGCGAGGGGAAGCAGGGGGACCAAATTCAATCAATCCATAGCTAAGTGATATCTGCCTTTTCTCAAACAGTAAGCTGCAAAGCTGCCATATTTGGATACAAAGAATACTCTCTGCAGGCACACACCTAAAATCATTACACATCCTTATTCGATGCTTTTTAAAAATAATCCAATGCAATTGCTTGCATGAAGGACTGCACAAGTTGCCATAGCAATGGCACTCACTTGCCTTACTATGACACACAGCGCTAGACATTGAGACATACACAATTCTTGTAATTTAATACCTCTACCAAAGTAAGCCACCATAGACACTGATTGTCCTATTGACAAGGCCTTCAAAAATATCAAATTACAATTATGCAAGAGAAAACAATGGCATTTGCACAAATACACTTGCTTTGGAAGCAGCTCAGAGAAGGTTCATTTGGTTGGTCTCTGGGATGAGGAAAGGTTAAGTAGGTTTAACATGTATTCATTGAATTTGATTGTGTAGAAACAAAATTGAGATGGAGCTTGAGAGGGTGGATCACAAAGGGTGTTTTCCCTTTAGAATCAGGTGCATATTTACAAAGTAAAAAGCATCTTCAGTCAAGCTTGAGATGAGGAGAAATTCTTTTATCTCAGTATTGTTGCTCTTTGGAATTCTGTTCACCAGAGCACAGTGAGATTAGGTCACTGAATATATTCTACACTGGGTTAGACAGGTTTTAAATTGAGAAATCAATCTAGCATTCTGAAGGCATGAAAGTGGAGTTAAAGCCTGAGTCAGATCATCCTGACGGGAGGAGCAGTCTTGAGAGATTTAGGTCCAGCAGTGCTTTTTTGCCTCAACCCTGAGGACAACTAAACTCTCAAAGCTAACGGTCTTGGCTCATAATTGCAAATGGCCTTGGTTATATAACAGTCTAAATCTGTTTGAATGTTGAGATCAGTTTGTCAGTCTATACTAAGTAGGACAATATGAAGGTGACAGTACCACAAAAGTACCATGCTAAGGGCAACTTTTTAGAATGTTTTTCAGATAACTGCAGTTTATTCATGCACGCTGACATTTCTGAGCTTCTCAGAAACTCAGCATGTGCTGTGAAGGCGAATCCCACAGACACAAAAGATGCCATACTTGATTTATGGCTTGCGCTCACTGACCTACATTGGCTCCAAGTCCAGCAATACTTAATTTTAAAATTCTAATCCCTGTGTTCAAATCCCTACACTGCTTCCCCCTGCCCCTTCCATGTCTTTAGCCTTTCCACACCCAGAATATTTTCACTTACCCACTTATGGCCTCCTGCAAACTCTTAGCATCCATTGCTCAACCTTTACTAGTGGTGCCTTAGATATCCAGGCCTAAGCTTTCTAATTCCCTCTTCATTGTCCCTCCCTCTAATATTTCCCAACTGTCTAGCCCCCCACCTAACCCCGCTCTAAGTACCTCTTTGAAAACTACTTCTGACTAAGCTCTTCATGTGATTTTTCCTTTTGTCTGATAATATTTGTGTTTATTTTAGAAATATTTTAGAAATATTTTAGAAAGTCTTGCAAAATCGTGCCACTATATTTTGAGGGGCTGAATAGCCTACTCCTATCTTTAATATTGCTATGAAAGGTGTTTCAAAATGTAAGTGTTTCTTTTTGCTGATCTCATGCTGCATTACTATGACCAGCACGGCCGTAACCAGCGATAAGAGGCTGTGTGAGTGGACTTCAGTCAAGCCCCTACCCACTACTGAGACACTATGGATGTGGCCCTTGTGGTCTTCAATCCTAGTAGGGCCTAGTTCCTTTGCTACACCCTGTGACTTCAATTCTTGTCCCAAGGAATGCATCATAGTGGGGATAACAATGAGCACAAATGAAATCATAAGGCATTATGGTTAGCAACGTGTACACTTTGGCTCATTCTGACATATTAGACCTCCCAACTTTCAATAGTGCCCACTGTTCAGCTGGTTGTGGTGTGAAACAGTCTACTTCGAACAGTTACACCTTCCTGGCACTGTGACTGCTGGGTAACACAGTGAGAGTTAATGATGCGTGATGGCCAGGGACGGCCTGCATGACTGTGTCATCAACATCTGATATACACGATGTCAATGTTATTTCCAGGAACACCCAGTGATCTGTCACAGACACAGACCCCTTCCTCACAGCGTGGCTCATTCACCCCACTCACTGAGTGCGCAGTTGGTGCTGTCTTCCTGGACATTGCATAATTTCCATGTATTTTATGATGGAGATGTCTACAAGCAGTCCTTTGCCTCTGTTAATGTGCTGCTGAGACCCCAATATCACTCTCCATTCCCCGCAGTAGTCCATTCTGTGAGCCCCATGGGTTTCATACTTTCCCAGGTCATCATCATTACCCAAGCTAGAGAAATGTGCCTACACCTGCCTCACTTCCTCCTTAACCTCTGAATGCACTTCAGAGTGCAATGGAGCAAAGGGTGTCCTCATGCACGAATTGCAGAAAACCAGTACGCAGGCACACAGTAGGTAAATGGAAGGCCACAATTGTAGCCTATCCCCTCAGATAGCATTACCGGTCTATTCCTGGCTGATACCTGCACAGACACTTTACTGGTGGCATATAGAAACTCGTGCTGGATTAGGCCATTCAACAAGGTCGTGACTGATCCTCTACTTCCCACTTTCTCCCCACACCCCTTGATGATTTTAAAATCTAATAATTTGTCTCCTTCTTGAATATATTCAGTAACTTTGCCTCCACAACCTTCAGTGATAGACAATTCCACAGGTTCACCAGCCTTCAAGTGAAGAAATTTTTCTTCATCTCAGTCCTAACCAGTCGACTTACATCCTGAGACTATGTCCCCTGGTTCTAGACTCCACAACCAAGGAAATATCCACCCCACATCCAGACTATCAGCCCTGTTGGAATTTGAAACATTTCATTCAGATCCCCTTCCAAGTTCTACTGAATACGCAAAAGGTAGGATCACACAGGGTTGGGGCAATTTATTAGCTTGGTTAGAGAATTCACTACCAACAAAATGCAGAGAGTGGAGATAAATGGGTCTTTTTCTGGTTGGCAAGATGTAACTAGTGTGGTCCAACAACGTTCAGTCCCTGGGTCTCAACTATTTAGAATTAATAATAATGACTTGGATGCAGGAGGTAGAAGGTGTTATAGCCAAATTTGCAGACAAAACTGAAATAGGTGGGAAACTAAGTGGCAATGAAGTAACAACAAATTTTCAATGGATACAGAGAGGTGAGGTGAGGGCCAATATTTGGTAAATTGAATTTAACATAGATCTATGTGAGATTATCCATTTTGGTCAGAAGAATAGAAAGGCAACATGTTGTCTAAATGAGAGGCACTTCAGAGTGCAATGGAGCAAAGGGTGTCCTCATGCACAAATTGCAGAAAACCAGTACACAGGCACACAGTAGGTAAATGGAAGGCAAATGGAATTTTGGCATTTATTGCTGAGGGAAAGTATTGTTGCAACATTGCAAGCCATTAATGAGACCATACCCGAAGTATTGCATACAGTTTTTAAGTCCCCGAGTGGTCAAGTAGTCACATTGGAGACCTTTCAGATGAGATTCACTAGACTGATTCTAGAGGGGAGGGTTTGTTTTAAGAAGAGAGACTGAACAGTTTAGACATATACTGCCTGGAGTTTAGAAAATGGAGAGGAAAACTAACATCTGATCGGTCTCAACTGAAGGAAATCACAAAGTAGATGTAGAGAGAATTTTTCCCCTTGTAGGACAATCTAGAATGAGGTAGGATGATGGACAGCAGATGTCAAAACAGATGAGAAATTACTTCTCTCAAAGGGTTGCAAGTCTATGGAATCCACTACACCAGAGAGCAGTGGATGCTGGGACATTGAGGAAATTTAAGGAGGAGATAGACAGATTTTAATTATTAATGGGTTCAAGGGTTTTGGAAAGCAGGCAGGAAAATAGAGTTGAGGCCGAGATGATATCAGCCACGAATGCATTGGATGGCGGGGCAGGCTCAAGGGGCTGAATTGCATACACCTGCTCCTAGGTCTTATATTCCTATGTACAGCCGCAGTCAAACTAACCTCTCTCGGAACTATCTTGCCATCCCAGTTAACCTCCTAGTGAACCTCTGCTGCACCTTCTCTATCCCAAGGATATCCTCTCTTAGGTAGGGAGACCAAACTGTACACAATACTCCAGGCTCTGGAGACTCACCAAGGCTCTGTATATAATCTCAATTTAAACAATACTCGTCCTTTGTTCTTCATACTGAAGTGTATAACTTCACATTTAACCACACTGTACTGCACAGGAGGCGGCAATGGTCCGGTGGTATTATGATGGACTGTTAATCAAAGACTCAGGTAATATTCTGGGGACGAAAACAGAGTTGCTGGAGAAGCTCAGCAGGTGTGGCAGCATCTGTGAAGGAAAAAACAGAGTTGACGTTTCGAGTCCGGTGACCCTTCCTCAGAACTGGCGTTCTGCCACAGATGCTGTCACAGATGCTGCCACAGCTGCTGAGCTTCTCCAGCAACTTTGTTTTTATTCCTGATTTATAGCATCCGCAGTTCTTTTGGTTTTTATTTAATATTCCAGGAACCCAGGTTCAAATGGTAGAATTTTAATTCCAGATCTTTATTGAATTCAAGAGTCTAATAAAAACCACGAAGCCAAAGCTGATTCCTGGAAAAACCCATTTGGTTCACTAACATTCTTTAGGGAAGGAAACGGCCATCCTTACCTGGTCTGGCCTATATGTGGCTCCAGGCCCATAGCAACGTAGTTACATAAAAACATAGAAGATAGGAGCAGGAGGCGGCCATTCGGCCCTTCTAGCCTGCTCCGCCATTCATCACCATCATGGCTGATTGTTCAACTGAATAGCCTAATCCTACTTTCTCCCCATAACCTTTGATCCCACTCACCCCAAGTCGCTTCTTGAATACATTCAATGTTTTGTCATCAACTACTTCCCATGGTAATGAATTCCACAGGCTCACCATTCTTTGGGTGAAGAAATGTCTCATCTCAGTCCTAAATGATCTACATCGAATCCTCATACTGTGACTCCTGGTTCTGCACACACCCATCATTGTGAACATCATCCCTGCATCTACCCTGTCTTGTCCTATTAGAACGTTATAAGTCTCTACCAGATATCCCGCATTCATCAGAACTCCAGCGAAAACAATCCTAACATAGTCAGTCAATCTCTCCTCATATGTCAGACCTGCCATTCCTGGAATTAGCCTGGTAAACCTTCACTGCGCTCCCTCGAGAGCAAGAGTATCCTTCCTCAGAAAAGGAGGCAAAAACTGCACACAATATTCTAGGTGTGGCCTCACCAAGGCCCTGTATAACTGCAATAACACATCCCTGCTCCTGTACTCAAAATCTCTCACAAGAGAGGCCAACATACCATTTGCTTTCTTTACCACCTGCTGCACCGATATGCTTACCTTCAGCGATTAGTGCACAAGGAAACCTCTGCACACTCTCCTCTCCCAACTTCCAGCCGTTCTGCCTTCTTGTTTTTGCTTCTGAAGCGAATAACCTCACGTTTATCCAAATTATACTGCATCTGCCATTGATTTGCCCACACACCCAATCTGTCCAGACCATGCTAAAGGATCTCTGCCTCCTCGTCAAAGTTCAGCCTCCCACCTAACCTGTATCATCTGCAAACCTGGAGATGTTGTATTTTGTCCCCCATCCAAAAAATTAATATATATTGTGAATAGTTGGGGTCTGAGCACCGATCCCTGTGCCACCCCATAGTTACTGCCTGCCAATTTGAAAAGGACTTTTAATTCCCACTCTTTGTTTTCTCTCTGCCAACCAGTTTTCTATCCATCTCAATACACTTTCCCCCCCCCTGAATCCCATGCACTTTAATCTTGCACAATAATCTCTTATGCAGGACTCTGTCCAACACTTTCTGGAAAGTCCAAATATACCACATCGACTGGCTCCCCCCTTGTCAACTCTACTAGTTACATCATCACAGAATTCCAACAGATTTGTGAAGCATGATTTCCCCTTCATAAATCTATGCTAGCTCTCTCTGATCTTGCCACTGCTTTCTAAATATTCTGCTATAAAGTCCTTGATAATGGATTAGAGAATTTTCCCCACTACTGAGGTTGGGCTTACTGGTCTGTAATTCCATTTTCTCTCTACCTCCCATTTTTAATATTAGAGTGACACTAGCCACCCTCCAATCTGCAGGGACTATTCCAGAATCTATAGAATCCTGGGAGATGGCCACCAATGCATCCACTATTTCTAGAGCCACTTAAGTACTCTGCGATGTAGATTATCAGGCCCTGGGGATTTATTCAGTTTCAATCCCATCAATTTTCCCAGCACGATTTTTCGACTAATATTGATCTCCATCAATACTTCCCTCTCACTAAACCTTTCATTCTTCAAAATTTCTGGCATCTGATTTGTGTCCTCTTTTGTGACGACAGAATCAAAGTATGTATTCAGATGCTCAGCCATTTCTTTGTCTCCTATTATACATTTCCCCCATTTCTGTCTGTAGGGGTCCTATATTCGTCTTCACCAATCTCTTTCTCTTCACATACCATTAGAAACTCTTAGTGTCAGTCTTTATGATCCCTGCAGGCTTACATTCATGCTGTATTTTCTCCTTCTTAATCAATCTCTTGGTCCTTCTTTGCTGAATTTTAAACTGCTCCCAGTCCTCAGACATTTTTCTTGGCCAATCTGTGTGCTTCTTCTGTGGATCAGATACTATCTCCAATTTCCTTTGTAAGCCATGGATTGGCCCTCTTACCCATTTTGCTTTGCTTCAGATAGGAACAAACAGTGTTGCGGTTCGCCGTTTGCCATTGCATATCCACTATCATCCCTTTAAGTAACTCTCCCCAATCGATCAACGCCAACTCACGCCGCATATATTCATAATTTCCCTTAAGATTCAGCACCACAGTCTCCAAATCATCTACCTCACTTTCCATCTTGATAAAAAAAATTGTATCATGTTATGGTCGTTCATCCCCAAGGGGTCTTGCACAACCAGACTGGCAATGATTCCCTTCTCACTACATAGTACCCAGTCTAAGTTGACTTGTAACTCCAGGCAATTAGGGATGTGCAATAAATGCAGGTCTAGCCAGTAAAGGCCTCATTCCCAAGAATGAATTTTAAGAAAACTGCCACGTTTGTCAGTTCACAGAATCAGCCAAACAGATGGCCAAAACTCCTCCCCAACTGCTTGAGGCAAGGTGACCCTCAGGCTAAACTACTATTATTACACTCTCTCGAATGAGAGAGCAGCCCTGTGGTCCAGCAGGACTTTGATAAGTTTACCTTTATGTGTAGAGGGGGATTTTATAAGGGGATTACAGTCTTAACTGGTTGAGTTCTTTTCTAACAGTTCATAGTTGTTTATACGCAGCTAGAATATTTATCTGTAATAAGTGGTAATTCTTACTAAGTACAGAAATCTGGACCATGCTTTCTGTAACCTGGGTGTTTATAATAAGATAAATTTGAAAATTGTGTACTTTGATAAAACCTTTAACTTTGTTGACTTTTGTGACAAATCCAGTAAAGTGGGGATTGATTACCAGTTTGTTACCTCGGTGAGGAGCCACATGAACATTAGACAAACTGGTATTTAGTGTGATTCTTTCTGCCTCCCTCATTTCTTCAGAGATTATGCAATTACCCAATCTGCTAACACTTTTTTAGGACAAAAAGGTCTTTTTGGAAAACCAGAATCAATGCTTCTACTACCTCTGTTGCCACTTCTTTAAAGACCGAAGGACGTAGGCCTTGTTGGCCTTTCGTCTCTTGGTCCCATTAGTTTTCCCAGTACATCTTCTCTAATGATCATGATTGTTTTACACTTCTATTTTCCTGATTATTTTTTCTACTATTGTTAGACATTTTTACTGTCTAATGTGATGATGGATCCAAAACACTTGCTCAAACCCTCTGTCTTTTTCTTATTTTCCATTATTAATTCTCCCATCCTGTAGGAAACCACTGTTCTCCTTTCATTTCTGTACTCCTGCAGAAGCATTTGCTGTCTGTTTTCATATTTCTTGTGCATTTTTTCTCATCTTCCAATTTCTTCCATTTTAGTTATCCCTTGTGGTTCTCAAAATCTCCCAAGCTCCTGGCTCACTGCTAATCTTCACAGCATTTTCTGATACCATTTTTAACTTTCTTAGTTAGACTAAGAAGGATGCTCCATCTGTGCGTCTCTTTCTCAAGAGAATAGTTTTTTTTGAGCATTATGAATTATCCCCTTAAATGTATGCCAGCGCTTCTCCACTATATTACTTTTTAACCTATTTTCCCAGTCCACTTAACCAAACTTTGTATTCATCCACGTGTGATCACCTTTAAGCCATTAGTTCTACGTCCACGTTTCTTATCCTCGAATTGAATCTGACTTCCACCATTTTATCCTCATTCTTATCCGGAAGATCCTTTACTATAGTCATTCATTAATCCTGTTGCAACATACATTATCAGGTCTAATATTTCAGTCTGCTCCTTGGTTGGTTCCATTGCTTTGATAAACTGTCACAAACAGATTGCATAAACTCATCCTCCAGACTACCATACTCAAATTTATGCATCCAATCCACGTAAAAACTAAAAAACACACCCACAATTACTTTTCCCAAAGCCCTCTATTTTAAAAATTTATACAAAGACCTGCAATGTAGCTGTTGTTACAGGACCTGCTTCCCTACTGACCTTCTCCCTCCAATACTTTTTAATCTCCTCTCAAACTAATTCTACATCTTGAATCAAGATGATTTCCCATGACTACACTGATCTCATTCTTTATTTAAAGAGGTAGCCCACCTCCTTTAGTTTTCTTCCTGTCCTTCCGAAATGTCAAATACTATAGAAGATTCAGGTGCTAGCCTCTGTAACAGTCAGCATGTTGTACAGAATAACTTAAATTTATACTATCAAATATGATATGAATGCAGCAAACTTTAAATAATGACTCAGAGATAAAAGGTAATGCAGATGCTGAAGAATCCGAGATAACAAGCATGGGGCTGGATGGACGCAGCAGGTCAA